>CM035164.1:90744898-90814898 GCA_020205615.1 Panax quinquefolius
CGCCTCGCCTAGGCAGCAAAAAAATCTCGCCAAGAAATTAGGCGGGGCCTAGGCAGAGAGCTTTTTTTATTTTAATAACTACTCAAACCAGAACTTGATATATTTATTTTTCTAATGATTTACCATATCAAGTGAAGAAGAGTTAGATATAGAGGGATATGGAGATAAGAACTATTAGTTTGTATTTTTTATTATTTGTTTGTGTTTGAACTTTGAACAATTGCACGTTTGTGTTTGAACTTTGACATTGGCAATATGGATGTGTTTGAACTTTAAGAAAATGTCTTTATTATCTTTATTATAGATTATTTTGCTTTATATTATTGTTTTTTTTGTATAAATGTAAGATAAAATATTAAAATTGACTTGAAATAAAAAATCCCGCCTACCCCCTAGGCGCTAGGCCCCCCGACCGCCCACTTTTTAGAACATTGGGTTCGTTGCACAACCACCGAGTAAACTATTATCAATCCAAAAATCATGATATGATGGAGTCTACTAGTCTAGCAGTATATTCCATTCTGTTTATGTATTTTGGACACAAAGTCATTATATCCACTAATGCAGCTTGTAGGAGGAAATTTAAAATCACATACTTATTCTAAAGAAGCATCTGATGAAGGTCAATTAGGACAAATGGAAGGAGAGTTTAGGGATATTAGATAATCTTAATAACACAATTGACAACTTTTTACAGTGAAAATGTATTTGATGACACATAAGTAGCTTCTAGCTACCACTTAAAGAATTAACTTTGCTCAACGAAACTTTAAGGAAAAGACAATGAATTTCTCTTTATTAACATTTTTGGTGAGAGATAAATATAATCTAATCAGGAATAAAGTTTTTCTGCTAAAAGATTTAATGTGATAAAACTTTAATCTCTTAGCATGTCACAGAAAAATTTAGTTTTAGACCAAAAACACCTTTATATACTAAAACTTCTCAGAATAAAAACTATTTTTACCACCATGAGTGATACATGGATGCACTTTCTAGGAACATGTACATACTAATTTGAAGTAACAATAAAGTACCATTTTTCATGACTTCAAATATCATGTCACAATAGTATCTGAATGGAGACAACCGCATTACACGGCAAACATACTCCGCGAGGTGATAGGGAAACAGCTGCAAAAAAAATTAAAAGGAGAAAAATAATTTACTTAATATAAGAGAATATAAGAGTGAAATCTACACCACTAGTAATAAAATGATCTTTGTAGCGTAGCATAACAAAAAAGGCTATATAGGGATGAACATGACTTTTTTGTATAATGGTGTTTTAGGCATATCTAGATTGTTAAGATAAAGCACTTCAAAATATTCAACCTCCCGAAAATCAGTAAAAAGCTAACTTGTCGAAAAGTCCCGGCACAAGAAATATAACGGGGACGGGGACGGGGACGGGGACGGGGATGGGGATGGGGATGAGGCATTGGATAGGTAACCCCCAACCCTGCCCCCACCATGTTGTCATCCTATATATTCTATAAAATTATTTTAGAAAATAAGGCAAAAAAGGAGGTATATATTTCTTATCAAAAAAGAAAAAAAGCAGACATATGAGGTAGAAGGTGGAACGTGAAATCCAACAATTTTCAATCGAGTATCCATTCTAAGGCAAAGCATAAAATATTCACATAAAACTGTATTTGTGAGAACAACTTGTCTGGATACTGATAAAGCAATTATATTTCAATGAAATACGCACCGCTAAATTCTTTCGCAAGTAACGCATCATATCTTCATAATATTCACCTTCTTTGTATACCTTACGAACAAAAGAAGTGTTCCATTGGAGCCTTTTCTTTATACAATGCTCAATTATCCTACATGTCAGCATGTAATAGGGGAAAGACATATCATAAGAAACAACAGAACCCATTCAATGAAATTAAAATGTAAGATCATAAAAGCACAAAGGAGGATAAAATTCATGAGATACAATTGATATATTGGCATTTTGCCAATTTAAAATGCCAATATTTCACACCTCAACTGACCTCTAGATACTTAAAGTCTAAAACATTTAGTACATCTATCCATATTCTAAATCAAATCATTGGAAGCTTCATATGTATTGAGTAAATTATAAAAGACCTATGTTGCCTTTGACCCAAGTAAACAAAACTGCCAGTGTTAAAAAAGTTTCCTTGTTGGACATACATGTTTCATCCCATCAAATAGCCTGATGGATATACAAGTCTCCCACATTCCCACTTTATTAAATCCCACCCATAACAGCTTTATACATAACAGCTGTTTTTTGAAGTTCATTAACTTGTGCGACTAGCAAACTCTTTATAAATATATGTATATATATATATATATAAATTATTTATTAAACAAAAGGCCACCAACAGAGGTTTAATATGCAATTTTTTTGGGGAGGGTAACAATCAACTACAAACCTTTTCATAAAACATATAAATAGTATCAACTATGTTTACAATACAGAATGCTTCAAAATATTAAACAAGGCTATTCAGATTACGTTTCAGCATAACAATGTTTGGGCTAAAATTGTAGGAAAGGTCAGGATCTCTAACCTGGTTGTCATAACAGATTAAATACAGACACAACTTATTTATGTGTCATAACTTGTATCTTTGATAAATTCTGAAGAAAAACAAAACATAAATTATATAGACACACATGCACATATAGGATTAATATTGAATGTGAGCCATACAGGAATCCCATAATATACAGAGAAAATTTAGATTATGCATTTGGAAATAGATCGCCAATTTTAAGCTAGTCATTCCACCCCTATAGTATAGACCACTGACAAAACTACTCACTTAATGAAACTTGTCACATTTTCATATTTGGTTCTCCCAGTTATAACAACACTACTCAGTTTATGAAACCATATTTTCATATTCAGTTCTCCTAGTTATAAATCACAGAGATGTAAAGCATATATAAGATCGAAGCACATATAAGAAATTCCAACAATACTTCTAACTTCAGGCACAATGTCATTTCAGCTCCTAAGAAAAACATAAGTAGCACTGAAATTATAAGAATTCACGTTCTATGCCATTCATCCTTGGAATTCAAAGTGGCCTGAAGTCGCTTTGGAAGACTCTCCCAATGGCATTCTTCCTTGATTGCTTTCAAAATCAACTGTTCCTCGATAGTTCCCCGAGCATGCAACATACTACCAAATCACCCAAAGATACTTACTGGGCACCCCTTAGTCTTGCAAATTAACCGGCCACAATAAACAAATCGCCAACTAGAATCAACTAAAACACCATTTGGCTACTTCCATTAACGTCAATTGCATACTATAAAGTCCACCCAAACACAGCACAGATTTTAACTTATCTATTATTTTTGCAATGCTATATATGATTTGGAGAGCTAGCCCATCCAAATTGTACCTGGATCAAGGCGTGGTTGGAAATGATTTTTGGAGCAAAACGACACTAATTATTCAAATGAATGGAAGGAAAATATAAGAGATGGATCGATTTACCTGAATTTGGTGGAGGTTGCAGTTGAAATTGGAGTGGATAAAGCTAGGTTTTGAAAATTGCTGATGCAGAGATCTGAAGAAGTTAAATTCTCAGCTGGCAGGCTTGAGAATTATTACAGTCTGGGCCCTAAAATCTCCGGTCATTCTGATTCGTTGTCGTTGTTGGGGTTCGAAGAACCCACCTTTATTAATCAAGTGTGAAGTATTGAAGGAATTATTCTATGGCAGTTTCAATCTTTCAATTGTAGGGATAAAAAAGTGTTAATGCTAAATTTACTAGTCCTAACCACTTTTTTCGACCATGCCCTTACCGGTCGGTTCAACCACTTGAGTTGAGAATCGGTTTAATGTCCGGTTCGATTTGTATGACCCTAATTTTTATAAAATAAAAGTATTTTATTTTTTTTATAATTATTATTCTAATCAATAATGCTTGTAACGTCCGAGAAAATCGAATCCTAATGTGAATTAAATTTTATTTGATTATTTGAATTAAATAAATTTAATTGATTATTTATGTGAGTAAGATGTTTAAAGGTCGTTCTATGACCTAGAATGTGTGGATGTGGTTAGTGTTCTGGCTATGTGCTAGGATTGATTGTTTTGAATTACCAAAATGAAAATAAATATTTTCCAAGAAATTTTCGTAAAAACACTATTCATCTGATTCTGCTCGGAGATTAGGTTTGAATTTTTGAGAAACGCGTAATGATAGAATACGAAGACGTAATGTAATATCTACTATAAGACCTGTGACGGCCCCGAATCCGAGGTCCCGAATCACCGCGGATCCAGTTAGATCATTCTATACAATTATTACTATTTGCGGAAGATATAAACATAAATTGTTTATACAATACATTACACACTATTCCCCAAGGTCGAGTAACCTTAACTTAATCACATTCATAACTTATTTAACACATAACTTTATTATCAAACTATACTATTACAAAACTAATCGCAAGACATTAAATTTTATTACTATTTGGGCATCTTTAACATTTCCTCAGATCCAAACTCATTTGCCTTTAATCTGCAATGTTTTATCATGATATAGCAAGGGTGAGCATAAGGATTGCCCAGTAAGTTTAAGTTCAACAATATAACGATATATCATGATTGAAATGATTTGAATAATTGGTTGACTATAATTCAACAATATAATTGTGAACTAGCAAAAACAAAATTTTGAGTGAACAAGTATTAAACATGAACAAATATATCCGAACCATTTGGTAATGAAGGTGATCGACCTTTCATACGACGACTTATACATGCGATATGTACAGAGTACAATTCATGGCAACCAAAGAATGATTAACCATAAGTTTATCCGAATGAAACAACTCTTAGTAGAGTTAAGTAAAATAAACTTGCTCGACTGGCATTATTGATTCTGCACTACATAATTTATATCGCTTTTATCTCGAAGACCTAATATTAGTAATATAGATCTCAATATTAGAATAATATCATCACAATATAATACTATTATATATATATAGATATACATAGAATAACCTAAACACATAACACATAACTCTATCAGTCTATAACACACATAAGACTTGGCATCAAATCAAACTATTACAGTCTGAGTTGAACCTGACACAAATCTGACATCCCGACGGTCTAGTCGGACTTTTATCGAGTCTAAGTTCAATTAAACTCTGCCTAATACTTAACAATTATCTCAGATAATTCTAATAACAGTCGAAATATTTTTCGTAAGCTCTTAATAATTTTTAAATAATTATTACTATTTATCAAAAAAATTCAATCATTAACAACGTATTTATACAAATTAAATACCACATAATTCCTTTATCATTAATATTTATTTATTATCAAATATTAATGAAATACATGTTATAATATTATAATATATATATAATATATCAAAGTATTTTTAATACCTTAAAATCATTTAAATATGATTTTTAAACACTTAAATTCTTTATCCGATAATTGCTATTAATATTAAAATATTAATATTTTCACGATAAAATATCAAAAGTTATATTTTATAACTTAAAATATTTTTATAATACTTAAATCATTTTTATATGATTTATAAATTATTAATTCTATTTTTCATAATTTATTTAATATATTTATTAAATAAATTAACTATCATTAATATTAATTAATTAATGAAATTCATCCTAAAATATTAAAAGTCACTGAAAATAACTTAAAATATTCTATTATAACATAATATTATTTTTCATGATTTTTCATGTATTTAAATCATTTTTAAATAATTTATTTAATATTATAATTAAATAAATTAAATACCATTTATATTCCAAAAATATTAAATATTTAGGAAATATACTTAAAATAATTAAAACTATTTTTCAGAATTTAAAATAATTTTTCAAAATTTATTTTGTATTTTTAATAATTAAAAATCATTTTTTTCTATTTTTAAATAATTTTCGAAAAATTAGAAATTAAAATAAATATAAACCGTCGCTAAAGGGCCCTATAGCGACAGACCCGTCGCTATAGGTGTTCTTGGTGTGTTCTTGAGCTGCCTAGAAACGCAAAGTCAGTTGACAACTAGGTAGGTTTGACCAACATTTGATCCTCGTTCTCTCTATGTTCTGTGCTAGATAAAGTTCTTAGATTGTAGTATAAGTGTAATACTACCATTATCAATACATTTCATGGCCATCGAACAACCTACCACAGAGATCTAAGTCCCAAAAAGTCATGTCAGGCATGTTCTTCATTTTCTGGGTTTCCCAGAAATGAAGAACAACCAAGGTATCAAGTTTGTAAGCCTTGAATCTAGTGTTCTGAAATTTGTCAGTGTAATATTAAGGTTCAATCATGTATTAGTCATGCCAGGGTACGATAATACATCATCAATCGTGTCTAACAACAAAATATTTACGAGATCATGGTCGGTCAAAGTAATTGCCAGAATCGCTACATGAAGATTTACGGGTTACCTGAGAATCTTCATCCCAAGCGTGTCCATGTACCCTACTTTGACCATCATTATTCTCAATCCTAAACATGATATGGGTAATCTAATGGTATGAAGATGTAGTACATACATCAGACTACAACTTCCAAACAACATCATAACCACAATATCACAAGAAAGCCAGATTAGAAGCCATGAACATGTTGTCAGACCCCTCCTGGGTTTCTGGGCTGCCCAAAAATTGGATGGTCATGGTCGGTCAACGACCTTTGACTGCTTGTAACCTTTGATCTACACATGATCTGGACTTGATTCAAGTCTCAGATCCAAGATCTAACAACAAAGAACAGACCTACAACATAAAACACGCCTATCCATTAACACAAAGAGATCTATGAGCTCTGACTTTCGATTCGTCGCGACTTTTCAACCTTTTTCCAGATTTTTCAAAACTTCAAAATCGTGCATCTAGATGTTATAGATCCTTGATCTAACAACCCAGATCACTTATTAACACCCTCTAACACTACTTTAAACAATCAATTACAACAAATAATATCAGATCATAGGATTTAAAAAATTAGGGGTTTACCTTCTTGAAGCTTGAGAAAGTATTATGCATACAAGCCAATCATGTATGATGATAAAGCATATATCGTGTAATCAATCTTATTTATTTATTAATAAAAGAATTATTTATTAAAGGCATTTATTATCTACATGGTGTTGCTTTTAATAATATGTGATAAACCCATAGTTTTAAGCAACGCTTTTAGAATAATGATGATGATCATTCTAATGAGATCTAAATTTTAGAAAGCTTAAAATTAAAATAGTTCCCAATCATTGGATTACTAAATAGGGGATTAGTGAATCCGGATAGATTGGGTACATACGTTGTTGCTTTTGCTCATTGGATGAGGATGATTGATCTCATGATCATTTGTGTGGAGACACTAAAGCAAGTATGTAGGTGCTTATTAGAGAATAAGTTCATCGAACGTGACTCGCTAAGGAATACCTAATGGAGTTTTACTTTACCCGTCAATAGGAATTCTCAGTAGTGATAGTAAGACAAATGATCTCAGACTTGAGATCATCATAGTATCTTATATATAATGAATTACACTTTGACTTATTCCTTAAGACTCTTAGAGTATATCAAAGGGTATGCTTGGGTGTAATAAGTTATATATGAAGATAATGAATGATCAATAAAGAATCTACCACTTCTAGTAAAAGGAGAGATGTCCTATGTGATTCGATAAATGACAACCCTGTGAATCCTTGGTTAAGGTGGAATAAAATTAGAAAGTAGTTTCTAATTTGCATTCATTGGGAGTTGTTCATTTAGGAATCGAAAATACATATAATTAAATAAAATAAGACTTGACAAAGAATTCCATGTCTTATATTTAATTGAGACATTGTATGGTGGAAGGATTGAATTGCACACAGAACTATTTACTCAAAGGTTCTTTTATGATTAATGTTGAAATCTATATTATCCGGAAAGTCGTTGATCGCTAGGAGGCTTATCCCTATTGTAGAATAAATATTATTTATTTAAATAAATTATTTGTTTAATTTATTTATTTAAATGAGATTAGAATTGTTCTAATTGATTTATTCACAACCTGCTTAATATGGAGAACCTAAAGGGTCACACCATAAAAGGAAGAATAATTATTTAAGAAGTTAATGGCATAATTGTAATAATATGTTAAGTATATTTAATTTAATCTATGGTGATAGAATAAATTAAATAGCTTAATATTTATTATTTAATATTTTAGAAATATTAAATATAAATTAATAAGAGGAGTCTTTTTAATATTATTATAATTATTATTATTTTAATTTCTAAAAGGTTTAGGAATTAATTTAATATTAGTACTCTCATTTATTCCTAATTGGATTAGGAAAGAAAATTAGTTAAAGGAGTTTAATTAATTATCCCTAATAGATTAGGGAGCCCATTTAATTAAAAGAGTTTAATTAAATAAATAATACCTTATTTTAATTAAAATAGGTTACATAATATCTTTATAAGAGGAGTCTTATATTAGATATCTAATATACGTAATTCCAAGAGTTGGAGAGAGTACACCTTTTTTTCTTATTGTAGACAGAAAAACTAGGGTTTGAGCCAAATCCCTTCTTCTGAAAAAAATTCTCTTCTTCGTGGATCACCTATAGAGGCCATACACTTGGGTGGCTTACATCGATCAAAGGAAGGAATCTACCCGGAGATTCAAGGAGATCGTGGAGAAGTAGGAGGTGAACTCGCACTGAGGAAGCTCGCTTTCTACAAGGGTATGATTTCATAATTTCTTATTCTTCGCTTAATTAATAATATGCATAAAGGATGATCCCGTAATTGGTTTGTGAAAAATTTTAAAATCGATTTTATCTCGCCCGCTTAAATTTTGCAATTTGATTGCTACTTTGATTTTCAAAACCCAACAAGTGGTATCATGAGCCAAACTTTATGCTAATTATTAATTATTTTGATTCCATATATGTATGGGTATATATTTTGAATAATTTATTGGGCATAATTTTTTGTATAAAATTATTATTTTTTATGAAAAAAAAATCCCATCTTTTTTTTTTTTTATAAATTGATTAATTTATTAATCAATTCGTGAAATTTTTTTTTTACATCCGTGGAATTTGATTTGAGCATTAATTTGGCTATTTAAAACGTATTGCATTAAAAGAAAAACTACAAAAAGTCGATATAAATCATATAATAATGCCACCAAAAAGTTTCATATGATTTCGCTTGTATGGGATCGAACCATAATCTCGGTTTCGTAGACATGGTATATATATATCCTCGGGGCCACGAGTCTATATATTTTTTTAATAAACAAAGGGGCATCATATATAACTCAAGCTTATATATGAATTTTTTTTTTTTGGTCACTTGTTAAATACAACACGTGGCAATAATTGTCCAGGATATTACAAGAAGGTCAGGTAACCAACTTTTATAAAAGTAGGACTTTTATTATTATTATATATATATAATTATATATATATATATATATATATATATATTAATTTTAATAATTTTATAATTAAAATAAAAGAGTTTATTTTAATCTTGAAATTGGATTTCATGCAACATAAAATTGCCCATTAAATGATACTCATATATATATGGAATGATTTTATTTATCGATACATATGATGATATGTATGATAATAAATGGGATTGATTATGGACAATTGACCAATATGATTGGATTTATTTTAGTTGGATGTTGAATGAATGAGTTTTATTAAATGGGGTCTCAGGTACTGCCTTTTTTTCGGTTTTCTTTCGATGTAAATTTATCTCTCTCCTATGTACTTCCCTCGATCACGATCAAGGTTTCTATTTAAATTAAATAGTTTAATGTAATAGGATTAGTTAGAATTTTTAGAAGAACCAAGAACAAGATCAAGGAGCGCTTGAAGACCCGCTTGTAATGGAGCCCAGGTTTAAATGTAATAGTTATATTTAAATGTTTATTCTTTGCACCCTAGGGAGTTTGACCTTTTGGTTCACTTGGTGGCTCTAGTGAACCAAACTAGAATAAAAGTCCATAATCAATCCGTAGAATATAGTATTCTATATGTGCATGCTAGTATATATATATATATATATTATGCAAACATGCTTCGCATGTTTAATAAATACGACGCGTATTTTATATATATATTTGCATGTGCGCTTAAACAAGATGAGACAAATAATAACAAATCCTCAAAGTTTTTATTATTAAGTCTTAAGCGCTCAAAGATATTTAGAATATCGAACGTCGCTTTCTAGCATGATAAAATTAATAGAGTATTAAATATTTAATATGAGTTTGTTGTGTCACCACAAGGAAAGTATTAAGTATTTAAGATGTTAATTTATCACATTTGATGCTTATAAAGAAAATTGAACAATATTGTTTTGTTGTGTCACCACAAGGTATATATTTTTTTTTTGAATATATGGAAGTGCTAGGTTGGACTTAACTTAGATAATTTTGATTCGGATGTGCCACCACTGATCAAAATAATCCAAGAGGCAAAACATAAGGAGTTACATGATGATGTAATTGACAAGGAGTTGTCTACCTATTTATTTATATATAGTTTGTTGTGTCACCACAAGGCTATATATATTTGAAATGGGATCCTTATTCTCACTAGTAAAAAACTTTAATTAGATTTTTATTTAACTATATAAATGAGGGTAATATAGTTTGAAGAAAATAGTGGGAGATACCAATATAAAATAAGACCTAATTTATTTTGGTAATTAATAAATGAATGTTTGCTAAAATATTGTCTTTTTACATGCGTAATTTTGAAAATGTCACATTCACTAATTTCATCATGCGAAGCATACTTGATGCTAACAAACCGACCGGACCGAACTACACCTGACCCGTTAAGGAATCGAGAATTGTTTCAATTCAAAAAGATTTCTTATGTCCTAAATTACCAGCACTGCAAAAAGTTGCGCAGAGACAACCTCTCGAGGAAGAGATTGCTACTTTTAAACAAAGGGCAAGATGATGCATCCGTGGCTCAACGCATCATGCTCGCATCCACGAGTAACGAGCTTCAGCCACAAGATGAAAACATGGATGCTCCTACTATGCTATCGCACCTTGAGAGTCAGATGGTGAGCAAAGTAGATCGCTAGATATGAAATATCTAAGGAGCTCTTCCGATCTCGGATGACCGAGGGCACTACCGTTGAGACTCATGTCCTAAAGATGATCAATCTGATTGAACGCCTGGACAAACTTGGGTTCGTCATGGATGGGGAGTTGAGTCAAGATTTAGTCTTGCAAATACTCCCTGCACACCTTCTCACAATTTGTTGTGAATTTTCACATGAATAAGTTGGATGTCACTTGCTCAATTACTTAACATGTTGAAAATCGTCAAGGTCACTTCCCATCCAAGAAGAACCATGTTTCATCGGTGGATGATTCTTCCAAGAAAAGGAAGAGGCCCAAGGTATCTTATGAAAAGAAGAAATCCAAGAAGGCTAAGGAAAGGCGAAAGTGAAGGATCAAAAGAAACCCGATCCATTTAGCAAAGGAATTTGCTTCCATTGCAATAAGCCAAGTCATCGGAAGAGGAACCGCAAGGATTATCTTGCAGTAACAAAAGCGTAAGAAGCTTGAGAAGCTTCAATCCTAATCAAGGTTTGTTTATGATTGAAATTAATTTTTTCGAAAGTCAATCTTCTACTGGGTATTGGATACCGGATGTGGTTCTCACATATGTAATAATATGCGTGGACCGGTCAAGTAGAAAGTCGAAGAAGGATGAGGTCATCCCACGAGTGGGAAATGGAGCAAAGGTTCACGATTATGTAGGGACTTATTGTTTAAGACCGCTTACACGGCAAGTTCATTAATTTAAATAATTGTTATTTTGTTCCAAATATCATTAGAAACATTATTTCTATCTCTCGTATTGATATGGATGGTTTTAATATTATAATAAAGAACAAACAGCTTGTTCCATTTATAATGATAATGTTTTATATGGTGTTGGTAATTTCATAAATGGACTTTATATACTGACTTGCATGAAAATATATTTCAAATTGAACAAACTAATAAAAGGAAAAGAGATGATGTTAATTATACCTTCATGTGGCAATCGTAGACTTCTCACCATATTAATGAAACAAGATTATCCAAGTCAGATAAAGATGGGCTCCTCAGAGCTATCTCGATTATGAATCATATCCAACCCGTGAATCTTGTCTCATGGGTAATGACTAAATCTCCTTTTAGTGGAAAAGGAGAAAGAGTTACTGAGTTGTTGTTAGCGCTGGTACACATGTATGTATGTGGACCTATGACAACGAGCACGAGGAGGGTATTCTTATTTTATTACATTCATCGACGCACCACTCAAGATTTGGATATGTGTATTTAATGAATACAAATCAATCATTTGAAAAGTTCAAAGAGTTCGAAGTGAAGTTGAGAAGCAAACCGGTAAGAGTATTAAGATTCTTCGATCCGATCGAGGAGGAGAATACTTAAGTGGTGAGTTTTCAATTGTCTCAAAGAAAATGGTATAATCTCACAATGGACTCCACCAGGACGCCACAGATGAATGGTGTATCTCGAAAGGAGAAATCGAACATTGTTGGACATGGTTCGATCTATGATGAGTTTTACCGACCTTCCAGCTTCTTCCGGGGATATGCCTAGAATCTACTGTGATACCTACTTAACAAGGTACCTACAAAATCTGGTCCCCAAGACCCCATATGAGTTATGGATAGGAGGAAACCAAATCTTAAGCATGTTAAGACTTGGGGTTGTCCAAATTTTATGTCAAAAAGTTTGAAAACGATAAGTCGCAGACTAGATCCGATAAATGTAGATTTGTGGGATACCCTAAAGAAACATCGGGTATTATTTCTATCATCCAACCGATCAAAAGGTGTTTGTCATAAACATGCCGCCTTCTTGGAAAAGGAGTTTATCCTTGAAGGGGTCGGTGGGAGTAAGATATATCTCAAGAAGTTCAAGAACCACAAAATACTACATGATCAAAGTGAGGTACCTAACCAAGTAGAGATTCCTTCAGCATCACACCCTATTCAGAACTGAAGAGTACCAAAGATACCAGAAGGTATGGACTTGTCATAGAAGATGACAATGAGGTACGATCATAGATGATGATGATCCATTGAATTAAGAAATGTGCTATGAGTAGTAAAGACTCAGAGAAATGGCAAGAAGCCATGAAAACCGAGATGGACTCCATGTATGAGAACCAAGTATGGACTTTTGGTCTCACCACCAAGGCATTAAGCCTATTGGGTGTAAATGGGTCTTTAAAAGAAAGATCGGAGCAGACGGCAAAGGTAGAGACCTATAAGGTCCGATCGGGTTGCAAAAGGTTTCAAACAAAGACAAGGAGTCGACTATGACGAAACCTTCTCACCAAAGAGCAATGCTCAAGTCCATTCGGATTTTGCTTGCGATCGCGTACTTACCATGACTACGTAAATCGGCAGATGGACGTGAAAACGGCCTTCCTCAATGGGAAACTTGAGGAGGATGATGTATATGACACAACCAGAGGGATTTGTTTCAAAGGTTGGAACAAATCAAGTCTCAGAAGCTACAACGATCCATTTATGGATTAAAGCAAGCTTCTCGTAGTGGAACATCCGCTTTGATGAGACAATCAAAAAGTTTGATTTTATCAAAATGAGGATGAACCATGTGTACAAGAAGGTTAGTGGGAGCGTACTGTTTCATTCCTTGTATTATATGTTGATGATATATTACCGATAGGGAATGATATTTCTATGTCGCAAACAATTAAAATCAAGTTATCTAAACACTTCTCCATGAAGGACTTGGGAGAAGCATCCTATATTTTGGGGATAAAGATCTATAGAGATAGATCTAATAGGATGCTTGGCTTATCCCAAGGAACGACATTGACATGATGCTAAAAAGGTTTAGCATGGAAGATTCCAAAAAGAGGTCTCATGCCGATGAGCCATGGAATACATCTCTCCAAGAAACAAGCCCCAAAGACACTGAGGAGAGAAACCGCATGAGTAAGATTCCTTATGCTTCAAAGAATAGGATCTATCATGTACCAGATGATATGTACTAGACCAGATGTCGCTCATGCACTTAGTGTAACAAGCAGATATCATCGAATCCAGAGAAGAACACCGAAGGCAAAGTGAAAATATCCTAAAGTACTTAAGAAGAACTAAGGATGTATTTCTTTGTCACTTGGTGGGTCCGAATTAAAACTAGAGGGCTTCACATGCACTCAAGTTTTCAAATGCACCAAGATGACAAGAATCCGTTTGGGGTATGTGTTTACCTTAAACGGTGGGCGCAGTTGAGTTCGAAAAGTTCCAAGCAAAGAAACAATTGTCGATTCAAAGGACAGAGGCAGAGTACATAGTCGCAAGTGAAGCCGCAAAGGAAGTCGTTTGGATGAAGAAGTTCATTACCGAACTTGGTGTGATTCCTAGCATTAAAGGACCAAAGGTTTTATTTCGCGTGACAACATCGAGTCATTGCAAGTTTAAGGAACCTGTGTCTCATCGTAAATCCAAACACGTGTCATGGGCGATTTCATTTGATCGAGAGATCATTGAAAGAGGAGACGCACCCCGAGCGTGTGGACTCTCAAGACAATATATGCAGATCCATTTACTAAAGCGTTAACACAACAATGCAGCTTTGATCATCACTTAGAGAAGATGGGTATGAGATACCACTACGATGGCTTTAGTGCAAGTGGGAGATTGAAAGTATTATGCATACAAGCCAATCACGTATATGATGATAAAGCATATATCGTGTAATCAATCTTATTTATTTATTAATAAAAGAATTATTTATTAAAGGCATTTATTATCTACATGGTGTCGTTTTAATAATATGTGATAAACCCATAGTTTTAAGCAACGCTTTTAGAATAATGATGATGATCATTCTAATGAGATCTAAATTCTTAGAAAGCTTAAAACTAAAATAGTTCCCAATCATTGGATTACTAAATTGGGGATTAGTGAATCTGGATAGATTGGGTACATACGCTGCTTGCTCATGGATGAGGATGATTGATCTCATGATCATTTGTGTGGAGACACTAAAGCAAGTATGTAGGTGCTTATTAGAGAATAAGTTCATCGAACGTGACTCGCTAAGGAATACCTAATGGAGTTTTACTTTACCGTCAATAGAATTCTCAGAAGATGATAGTAAGACAAATGATCCTTAGACTTGAGATCATCATAGTATCTTATATATAATGAATTACACTTTGACTTATTCCTTAAGACTCTTAGAGTATATCAAAGGGTATGCTTGGGTGTAATAAGTTATATATGAAGATAATGAATGATCAATAAAGAATCTACCACTTCTAGTAAAAGGAGAGATGTCCTATGTGATTCGATAAATGACAACCTGTGAACTTGGTTAAGGTGGAATGAAATTAGAAAGTAGTTTCTAATTTGCATTCATTGGGGAGTTGTTCATTTAGGAATCTAAATACATATAATTAAATAAAATAAGACTTGACAAAGAATTCCATGTCTTATATTTAATTGGGACATCAGATGGTGGAAGGATTGAATTGCACCAGAACTATTTACTCAAAGGTTCTTTTATGATTAATGTTGAAATCTATATTATCTTGAAAGTCATTGATCGCTAGGGAGGCTTATCCCTATCAGTAGAATAAATATTATTTATTTAAATAAATTATTTGTTTAATTTATTTATTTAAATGAGATTAGAATTGTTCTAATTGATTTATTCACAACCGGTTTATATATGGAGAACCTAAAGGGTCACACCATAAAAGGAAGAATAATTATTTAAGAAGTTAATGGCATAATTGTAATAATATGTTAAGTATATTTAATTTAATCTATGGTGATAGAATAAATTAAATAGCTTAATATTTATTATTTAATATTTTAGAAATATTAAATATAAATTAATAAGAGGAGTCTTATTAATATTATTATAATTATTATTATTTTAATTTCTAAAAGGTTTAGGAATTAATTTAATATTAGTATTCTCATTTATTCCTAATTGGATTAGGAAAGAAAATTAGTTAAAGGAGTTTAATTAATTATCCCTAATAGGATTAGGGAGCCCATTTAATTAAAAGAGTTTAATTAAATAAATAATACCTTATTTTAATTAAAATAGGTTACATGATATCTTTATAAGAGGAGTCTTATATTAGATATGAATATACGTAATTCCAAGATTTGGAGAGTACACCCTTTTTCTTATTCAGATAGGAAAACTAGGGTTTGAGCCAAATCCCTTCTTCTTGAAAATTCCTCTTCTTGGTGGATCACCTATAGAGGCCATACACACTTGGGTGGCTTACATTGATCAAAGGAAGGAATCTACCCTTGAGATTCAAGGAGATCATGAGAAGTAGGAGGTGAACTCTGCACTGAGGAAGCTCGCTTTACAAGGGTATGATTTCATAATTTCTTATTCTTCGCTTAATTAATAATATGCATAAAGGATGATCCGTAATTGGTTTGTGAAAAATTTTAAAATCGATTTTATCTCGCTCGCTTAATTTTTTGCAATTTGATTGCTACTTTGATTTTCACAAAACCTAACAGAAAATTAATATTTCTAAATTATAATTATAATTTTCTAATTATATTAAAATTTCTTAATCATAAATTAAATCTTGCTAATTAGGATTAGTATTTTCTAATTAAAATTGCTAATTACGCAATTAGGGTCAAAATGGTCATTAGGGTTTATAAACCACTAATTAGGGTTTCTAACAGAAAAATAAATCTTCTAATTTAGAAATTAAATTTTTGTAATTAGATTAGGGTTTTCTAATTACTCATAAATTGAAAATTAGGATTAGGGTTTCCTAATTAACATTACAATTATTAAATTAAATTATAAATTAGGGTTTCCAGAAAATCCTTAGGGTTTTCCCTAATTAAGTTTTATTTAATAGCGTAAAACCATATATTAACATCCGTATTCCCAAATTAGGGTTTAAATTTTCGAATTAGGATTTTGGATTCCTTTAATCGAAATTAGGGTTTTAACCAAGCTTTCTAGGGTTTCTTATTAATCGCTAGGGTTTTCTAATCGAACGTTGACGTTCTTAATATATACTTAGGGTTTGTTACATATATCATTTATCTGGTCAACCCTTGACCCTTAACCACATCATGCACGCATATACACAAAACATAAACGCTTATTTCTTTAATCCTGAATAATTCACCTAAATCCTTCACAGAATTTTGAAATCCTCAAATTTCCATCTTAAAAATATCAAATGCATACACTAATTTTCTGTCTAGTTTCTAATTTTGAACCTTAAATCATTTAATAAAAATTTTAAAAATTTCCTAAATTCTCGGGTTGTCAAATTCACCCATTCTTCTGAAAATTTCGTCGCCAAAATTTACCTTACACCATACACCATATACATTCACCATACATCGTACATACACAGCATCACATGCTACCCAATACACCACTCACAAGAGTAAAAAATTTTCAAATTTTTGCTGAGGAGTCATATAGACTATTTGTCTGTCATTTTTGCAAAGGTTTGATGGAAGTTCATCTGCAAACCGTCATAACTTACAGACATAAAGGGTGATTAGCCCAGTATGTCCTGTACTGGCCATGTACTTATTTTATCTGTTTCTCTTCACTGCCAGAGGCACAAAATTCTACCTCAGTCTTACTGGATTCCGCACCAAAACAATTTGTTTCGGGAAATTTCTTTCAATGAACACTTAGAGTTTTCATAAATGTTTGTCTAGATGAATCGAATAGCATAAACTCATATCAATAATTCAATTCAGTCGAATTATTTAAGTGTAGCCAAACCCCGTTGGCAAATTAAAAAAAAATTAGAAAATATTTTTGAGAATGACGTCATGATGCCGTACTGTATTAACAATCCGTTTGAGGATGCCGTCATTATATGATTTTGTCATAACACATCATACAATAGTGGAACAATGATTTTAGATCAAATTCACACTAAATATTCCTGTATTTACAACTCAGCCGCCGACATGAATCCTCAATTGAATTCCCACATAACACTAACTCCCTTCTCAATACGAATTTCATTCAACTCGTATTCATAATCCTTTCCTGAATCTGTACCAATTCATAGTACAACTGACACCCAAAGAATCTTGTCGTAAACTTTTCAATCATTCGCCGATCTTTCTCCATACTATAACCTTATCGATCACGGGTGATCTCATCGATATATTACGATTCATTTGTATATATTGATCGTTTTGTTTTACGATCTTCTATCACTACACTTTTAGTCTTTTAGACTCTATCTATTTCTCACTACTGTTCAACTTTATTATCAGAGTTAGGGAACTCTGTATCTTTTAACTCACCAAGATTTGTCTTTGAATCTTATCGACCAACTAACTCTATTTGAGTTAGTACTTATCCTAATCACTGCGGTTATTAGTCTCAGGTATTCCTACCTAAGGTTCCTAACCAACAGATCTGATACCAACTGTGACGGCCCCGAATCCGAGGTCCCGAATCACCGCGGATCCAGTTCGATCATTCTATACAATTATTACTATTTGCGAAAGATATAAACATAAATTGTTTATACAATACATTACACATTATTCCCCAAGGTCGAGTAACTTTAACTTAATCACATTCATAACTTATTTAACACATAACTTTATTATCAAACTATACTATTACAAAACTAATCGCGCAGACATTAACTAACTTTATTTGGGAACCATCTTTTAACCTTTTTCAGATCGACGAGCATTAGCTTTAATCGCAATGTTTTATCATGATATAGCAAGGGTGAGCATAAGGATTGCCCAGCAAGTTTAAGTTCAACAATATAACGATATATCATGATTGAAATGATTTGAATAATTGGATGGCTATAATTCAACAATATAATTGTGAACTAGCAGAAACAAAATTTTGACTGAACAAGTATTAAACATGAACAAATATATCTGAACCAACTTGTAATGAAGGTGATCAGCCTTTCATACCTGACTTATACATGCAATATGTACAGAGTACAATTCATGGCAACCAGCAATGATTAACCATAAGCTTATCCGAATGAAACAACTCTTAGTAGAGTTAAGTAAAAATAAACTTGCATGAACCGTTGATTACCGCTACGCAATTTATATCGCCTTATCCGAAGGCCTGTTCTTCATTTTCTGGGTTTCCTAGAAATGAAGAACAACCAAGGTATCAAGTTTGCAAGCCTTGAATCTAGCGTTCTGAAATTTGCAGTGTAATATTAAGTTTCAATCGTGTATTAGTCATGCCAGGGTACGATAATACATCATCAATCATGTCTAACAACAAAATATTTTCGAGATCATGGCCGATCAAAGTAATTGCCAGGAACTGCTTATGAAGATTTCTGGGTTACCCAGAATCTTCATCCGGCAGGTCCATGTACCCTACTTTGACCATCATTATTCTCAATCCTAAACATGATATGGGTAATCTAATGGTATGAAGGTGTAGTACATACATCAGACTACAACTTCCAAGCAACATCATAACCACAATATCACAAGAAAGCGGATCGGTTAACGAACATGTTGTCGGACCCTCACGGGTTTTCGGGGCGCCCTAAAACCGGATGGTCATGGTCGGTCAACGACCTTTGACTGCTTGTAACCTTTGATCTACACATGATCTGGACTTGATTCAAGTCTCAGATCCAAGATCTAACAACAAAGAACAGACCTACAACATAAAACACGCCTATCCATTAACACAAAGAGATCTATGAGCTCTGACTTTCGATTGTCAGGCGACTTTTCAACCTTTTTCCAGATTTTTCAAAACTTCAAAATCGTGCATCTAGATGTTATAGATCCTTGATCTAACAACCCAGATCACTTATTAACACCCTCTAACACTACTTTAAACAATCAATTACAACAAATAATATCAGATCATAGGATTTAAAAAAATTAGGGTTTATACCTTCTTGAAGCTTGATTTTTGATTCTGACTTTTGAATCTGTTCATGGCTTGTTATGGATCATACAAGGGACTGAATAACTTAGGGATTTCGTGGGTCTAGAGAGAGAGAGACTTAGTTGGTTGTTTGAGAGAAAAATGACCAAGTTAGTGTACTTTCTCTCTCTTTAAATCAATATATATGATACCATGTTGCTATGATCTGCAATAATTCTGCTGGAATGGCTGAGATATAGTCACACGAATGATATCTAGTGGTTTACAAACTCTCCTTTAGCTAGATTTACAAGTTTCCTTCAATTATTCAACAAATGGCAAAATGGTCATTAGACTATTAAATTTAATGGCAATTATGGAAATGTCCAGTACTGGCCATGTACTTATTTTATCTGTTTCTATTCACTGCCATAGGCACAAAATTCTACCTCAGTCTTACTGGATTCCACACCAAAACAATTTGGTTCGGGAAATTTCTTTCAGTGAACACTTAGAGTTTTCATAAATGTTTGTCTAGATGAATCGAATAGCATAAACTCATATCAATAATTCAATTCAGTCGAATTATTTAAGTGTAGCCAAACCCCGTTGGCAAATTAAAAAAATTTTGGAAAATATTTTTGAGAATGACGTCATGATGTCGTACTGTATTAACAGTCCGTTTGAGGAGCCGTCATTATATGACTTTGTCATAACACATCATATAATAGTGGAACAATAATTTTAGATCAAATTCACACTAAGTATTCTTGTATTTACAACTCCATCAACTTTTTATCATCTCTGTACCAGGTTACATGGTACATGAGTGATAAATAAAATATATTTTGATATTTCAAATCATTTGTGTCTAGCTGAAATAAGTAGCATAGACTATACTTTAAACCGTTTCAAAAATGATTACGAGTCTACACTTTTTTTTTAAAAGCACATAGTGCTTATTTAGCTTGATGTCAACATTCCGAAATCTAGCATAGCTAGGAGTTTTGAAAAACTTAATTCTTCACTAATAATCATTTGCTTAAATAGTCTATCTATTCTTGTTATCCTTAATACCCCATTTACACACAACTATACCCAGTTCGTAAAACCACACTTATGAGTCCATAAATTACCATAATCATATGAGTTTAAGAACTTTTCTAGACAGACCTTTGGCGTCCATTCGCTGAGGGTTTCATAAATATTTCATATAACTATGAGTCAAACATGTCACATAAGTATGAGTTTTAAGAACTCGTACTTAACCTTATATCCTCTACCTATGACCTATCTATCTGTTATACACATGAGAAAAGAATCACCCTCTTAACATGCATATATCAAATAGCGCGACACAAACATTTCAATGATTATCATTGTCAGAACTAAGTAGTTATTACACCAAGTACAATTCCCTGCCCATAAAAGGAATCATACAACTCAGCCGCCGACATGAATCCTCAATTGAATTCCCACATAACACTAACTCCCTTCTCAATACGAATTTCATTCAACTCGTATTCATAATCCTTTCCTGAATCTGTACCAATTCATAGTACAACTGACACCCAACAATCTTGCTGTAAACTTTTCAATCATTCGCTTGATCTTTCTCCATACTATAACCTTATCAGATCACGGGGTGATCTCATCGTATATATTACGATTCATTTCTATATATTGATCGTTTTGTTTTACGATCTTCTATCACTACACTTTTAGTCTTTTAGACTCTATCTATTTCTCACTACTGTTCAACTTTATTATCAGAGTTAGGGAACACTGTATCTTTTAACTCAACAAGATTTGTCTTTGAATCTTATCGACCAACTAACTCTATTTGAGTTAGTACTTATCCTAATCACTGTGGTTATTAGTCTCAGGTATTCTGATGAGTGAGTTTTATACACATGAATTGGATACATTCGGGTTTAATTTATTGTTGTTCTCAAGTTTTTTAGGATGTTTTTATGTGTTTGTGTCTATTCAAGCATGTTTTATATTGTTTTGTAGGATTTGGGACAAAAGTTACTTGGATCGACGTTTGGGGTGGCGAGATTCGCATTTTCGGCTTGCCATTTACACAGCAGTCACTTCAGAGCCAATTTGAGTATTTCTACAGACCTTATTTTGAAATTCTTAAATAATGAAAGTTGTAGATCTACTTTTTCTCTTTCCGGATCATCTTGAATCATCTAAATCTTAGTTCGGAAGAAGAAGTTATGGCCATTTTCCCAAAGGACGTCGAGAAGTAAAAATGTCGGAACTTGTAATGACCACGGGCGCTAATTTTAAACCTATTTGCAGCGCAAGGCGGGCGCTTATAAGGCAGATTCTCAAAGCGTCGTGAAGCAAGGTCAAGGTATTTGGGGAAGAGGTTGGGTGTGCTTCTGACGCGCTTTTGGGCGAATTTTTGATACTTTTTGACCAAATTGGATTGGGTTTGTTCCAAAACTAAAAATTGGACTTGTAACCTATAAATACATGATGTAAGGCATAAAATAGGGAGAGATTACATAGATTAGACTAGATTAAACACTCCTTTAGATTAGAACATAACCCTAGTTCTTATTAATTTTGGAGATTGAAGCAACTTGGAGACCATTGAAGATTCAAAGCAGGAGCGAAAGAGGAGTCTCAAGGCTACTGACAATAGATTATATTCTCTTCTCTTACTTTTATCTTTTAATGTCTATTCAATTGTGGATTCTTGATTTTAATTCATTAATTATGAACTAACTCTTTCATTAAGATTTCAATTAAACTTTTTATGATTATGAATTAATTATTTGATTTATTCTAATTATTTATGTTGAAGTGAATTGTTCATCTTACTTTGAGCTTATTGATTAATTATCTGATCAGTAATTACTGTGTTACTCTAGAAGGAATTGAGAAAGGAATTCTAGGGTTAGAACTGGGCATGGTGACATGTGACTTAGTTATTTGCACAGTGAATAATTAGGTTTGTGAATAGAATGAGAATATCTATTTGCCGCATGTAACACAAGGAATTGGGATTGTAACGAGTTTAATTCAATTGTTTTGCATAGAGATATAGCAAAATTAATCTGGGTTAAATAGAAGGCAATTGATCACTCGAGAGAGGGCTTTTGGCATTTGAGAATTCCTGTTAACAATTCAAAGAGACATAATAATTGGGATAATTGGATAATTGGTTTATAGTTCATAATTGGGGATATTGAGTCTTAGCCTTTATTTATTTGAATTCATTTATAAAGTAACCTAGTTTTAATTGATTAATTTAGTTTTATTAATTAGAAAAATCACGATTTGAGATTGTTTAAATAAAATTAGTTTGGTTAAGAATTAGTACTTGGTGATTTTTATCAAATAATTCCTCGTGGGAACGATACTCTACTTTCACTTTATTACTTGTTGACCGTGTATACTTGCACGTATTCATTGATTGCGAAATCGATCAACATATTCCTACCTAAGGTTCCTAACCAACAGCTCTGATACCAATTATGACGGCCCCGAATCCGAGGTCCTGAATCACCGCGGATCCAGTTCGATCATTCTATACAACTATTACTATTTGCGAAAGATATAAACATAAATTGTTAATACAATACATTACACACTATTCCCCAAGGTCGAGTAACCTTAACTTAATCACATTCATAACTTATTTAACACATAACTTTATTATCAAACTATACTATTACAAAACTAATCGCGCACATTAACTTTACGCTGGAACTGTCTTTAACCTTTCTTTGTATCTGACGCATTAGCCTTAATCTGCAATGTTTTATCATGATATAGCAAGGGTGAGCATAAGGATTGACGTTGACGTTCTTAATATATACTTAGGGTTTGTTACAGATATCATTTATCTGGTCAACCCTTGACCCTTAACCACATCATGCACGCATATACACAAAATATAAACGCTTATTTCCTTAATCCTGAATAATTCACCTAAATCCTTCACAAAATTTTGAAATCCTCAAAATTCCATCTTAAAAATATCAAATGCATACACTAATTTTCTGTCTAGGTTCTAGTTTTGAACCTTAAATCATTTAATAAAAATTTTAAAAATTTCCTAAATTCCCGGGTTGTCAAATTCACCCCTTCTTCTGAAAATTTCATCCCCATAATTTACCTTACACCATACACCATACACCATACACATTCACTATACATCGTACATACACAGCATCACATGCTACCCAATACACCACTCACAAGAGTAAAAAATTTTCAAATTTTTGCTGAGGAGTCATATAGACTATTTGTCTGTCATTTTTGCAAAGGTTTGATGGAAGTTCATCTGCAAACCGTCATAACTTCTGTATAATAAAGGGTGATTAGCCCAAGATGTCTCAGATCGCCATGTACTTATTTATATCTGCTTTCTTCAACGCCGTAGGCACAAAATTCTACCTCAGTCTTACTGGATTCCGCACCAAAACAATTTGTTTCGGGAAATTTCTTTCAATGAACACTTAGAGTTTTCATAAATGTTTGTCTAGATGAATCGAATAGCATAAACTCATATCAATAATTCAATTCAGTCGAATTATTTAAGTGTAGCCAAACCCCGTTGGCAAATTAAAAAAAAATTGGAAAATATTTTTGAGAATGACGCCATGATGCCGTACTGTATTAACGGTCCGTTTGAGGATGCCGTCATTATATGATTTTGTCATAACACATCATACAATAGTGGAACAATGATTTTAGATCAAATTCACACTAAATATTCCTGTATTTACAACTCCATCAACTTTTTATCATCTCTGTACCAGGTTACATGGTACATGAGTGATAAATAAAATATATTTTGATATTTCAAATCATTTGTGTCTAGCTGAAATAAGTAGCATTGACTATACTTTAAACCGTTTCAAAAATGATTACGAGTCTACACATTTTTTTTAAAAGCACATAGTGCGTATTTAGCTTGATGTCAACATTCCGAAATCTAGCATAGCTAGGAGTTTTGGAAAACTTAATTCTTCACTAATAATCATTTGCTTAAATAGTCTATCTATTCTTATTATCCTTAATACCCTATTTACACACAACTATACCCAATTCGTAATACCACACTTATGAGTCCATAAATTACCACAATCATATGAGTTTAAGAACTTTCCTAGACAGACCTTTGCCGTCCATTCGCTGAGGGGTTCATAAACATTTCATATAACTATGAGTTAAGCATGTCACATATGTATGAGTTTTAAGAACTCGTACTTAACCTTATATCCTCTATCTATGACCTATCTATCTGTTATACACATTAGAAAAGAATCACCCTCTTAACATGCATATATCAAATAGCGCGACACAAACATTTCAATGATTATCATTGTCAGAACTAAGTAGTTATTACACCAAGTACAATTCCCTGCCCATAAAAGGAATCATACAACTCAGTCGCCGACATGAATCCTCAATTGAATCCCCACCTAACACTAATTCCCTTCTCAATACGAATTTCATTTAACTCGTATTCATAATCCTTTCCGAATCTGCACTCAATTCATAAGTATAACCGACACCCAAAGAATCTTGTCGTAAACTTTTCAATCATTCGCTTGATCTTTCTCCATACTATAACCTTATCAGATCACGGGGTGATCTCATCGTATATATTACGATTCATTTGTATATATTGATCGTTTTGTTTTACGATCTTCTATCACTACACTTTTAGTCTTTTAGACTCTATCTATTTCTCACTACTATTCAACTTTATTATCAGAGTTAGGGAACTCTGTATCTTTTAACTCACCAAGATTTGTCTTTGAATCTTATCAACCAACTAACTCTATTTGAGTTAGTACTTATCCTAATCACTGCGGTTATTAGTCTCAGATATTCCTACCTAAGGTTCCTAACCAACAGCTCTGATACCAACTGTGACGGCCCCGAATTCGAGGTCCCGAATCACCGCGGATCCAGTTCGATAATTCTATACAACTATTACTATTTGCGAAAGATATAAACATAAATTGTTTATACAATACATTACACACTATTCCCCAAGGTCGAGTGACCTTAACTTAATCACATTTATAACTTATTTAACTCATAACTTTATTATCAAACTATACTATTACAAAACTAATCGTGCACATTAACTTTACGTTGGAACTGTCTTTAACCTTTCCTTGTATCTGACGCATTCGCCTTAATCTGCAATGTTTTATCATGATATAGCAAGGGTGAGCATAAGGATTGCCCAGCAAGTTTAAGTTCAACAATATAACGATATATCATGATTGAAATGATTTGAATAATTGGATGGCTATAATTCAACAATATAATTGTGAACTAGCAGAAACAAAATTTTGACTGAACAAGTATTCAACATGAACAAATATATCTGAACCAACTTGTAATGAAGGTGATCAGCCTTTCATACCTGACTTATACATTCAATATGTACAGAGTACAATTCATGGCAACCAGCAATGATTAAACATAAGCTTATCCGAATGAAACAACTCTTAGTAGAGTTAAGTAAAAATAAACTTGCATGAACCGTTGATTACCGCAACACAATTTATATCGCCTTATCCGAAGACCTAATATTAGTAATATAGATCTCCAACATTAGAATAATATCATCACAATATAATACTATTATATATATAGATATACATGGAATAACCTAAACACATAACACATAACCCTATCAGTCTATAACACACATAAGACTTGGTATCAAATCAAACTATTATAGTCTGAGTTGAACTCGACACAAATCTGAAACCCCGACGGTCTAGTCGGACTTTTATCGAGTCTAATTTCAATTAAACTCTGCCTAACACTTTGAAAGTAATATGCACACAAGCCAATCATGTTTGATGATAAAGCATATACTTTGTAACAATCTTATTCATTTATTAATAAAAAGTATTAATTTATTAAAGGCTTTTAATTATCTACATGATGCTGTTTTATAATATGTGATAAACCCATAGTTTTAAGTAATGTTTTTAGAATAATGATGATGATCATTCTAATGAGATCTAAATTCTTAGAAAGCTTAAAACTAAAATAGTTCCCAATTATTGGATTACTAAATTGGAGATTAGTGAATCCGGATAGATTGGTACATACTTTGCTTGCTCATTGGATGAGGATGATTGATCTCATGATCATTTGTGTGGAGACACTAAAGCAAGTATGTAGGTGCTTATTAGAGAATAAGTTCCTTGAACGTGGCTCATTAAGGAATACCTAATGGAGTTTTACTTATTCGTCAATAAGAATTCACAGTAGTGATAGTAGTACAAGTAATCCTTGGACTTGAGATCATAATAGTATCTTGTGTATGATGAGTTATACTTTGACTTATTCCTTAAGACCCTTAGGGTATATCAAAGGGTATGCTTGGGTATAACAAGTTATGCATGGAGATAATATATGATCAATAAAGAATCTACCACTTCTAATAAAGAAGAGAAATGTCCTATGTGATTCGATAAATGACAACCCAGTAGTCCTTGGCCAAGGCAGAATGAAATTAGAAAGGAGTTTCTAATTTGCATTATTTGGAGTTGTGCATTTAAGGATCGAAATACATATAATTAAATAAAATAAGACTTGACGAAGAATTCCATGTCTTATATTTAATTGGGACATTGTATGGTGGAAGGTTTGAATTAGACGGTAACTATTTACTCAAAGGTTCTTTTATGATTAATGTTGAAATCTATATTATCCGGAAAGTCGTTGATCGTTAGGAGGCTTATCCCTATTGTAGAATAAATATTATTTATTTAAATAAATAAATTATTTAATTTATTTATTTAAATAAGATTAGAATTGTTCTTATTGATTTATTCACAACTAGGTTTAATATGGAGAACCTAAAGGGTCACACCATAAAAGGAAGAATAATTATTTAAGAAGTTAATGGCATAATCGTAATAATATGTTAAGTATATTTAATTTAATCTATGGTGATAGAATAAATTAAATAACTTAATATTTATTATTTAATATTTTAGAAATATTAAATATAAATTAATAAGAGGAGTCTTATTAATATTATTACAATTATTATTATTATTTTAATTTCTAAAAGAGTTTAGGAATTAATTTAATATAAGTACTCTCATTTATTCCTAATTGGATTAGAAAGGAAAATTAGTTAAAGGAGTTTAATTAATTATCCCTAATAAGATTAGGGAGCCCCTTTAATTAAAAGGGTTTAATTAAATAATACCTTATTTTAATAAGGTTACTTGATATCTTTATAAGAGGTGTCTTATATCAGATATCTAGAATACGATATAATTCCAATAGTTGGGAGAGTACGCCTTTTCTATAGAGATAGAAAAACTAGGGTTTAGCCAACCACCCATCTTCTTGAATTCTTCTTCTTCCTTGGTGGATCACCTTTAGAGGCCAAACACTTGGGTGGCTAACGTTGATCAAAAGAAGGAACCAAACCCGGTGAATTCAAGTTGAACGCGAAAGGATTTGGAGGTGAACTTGTACCTGAGGAAGCTCGATCTTCAAGGGTATGATTTTATTCTTTATCTTTTCGTTTAATTAATAATTATGCATAAAGGGTGATCCGGGTATATGGTTTGTAAAATTTTTAAACTCTGATTTTTACACGTTTCCGCTTATTTATGCAATTTGATTGCATTCTTGAATATTACAAACCTAACAGTGGCATCAGAGCCAAACCTTTATGCAAATTATTAATTGTTTTAATTTGATATGTATGTTGATATGTGTTTAGAACAATTTTATTGGGCATAATTTTATTGTATAAAATTTATTAAAAAAAAAAAAAAAAAACAGCGTTCGTTTTTTTTTTTAATACCACTAGAGCTAGATATCAAAAGTTACTGATAGTGGTAACAGTGGTTGGAAACCTAATGATATAAACTCCTTAGTGGTATGCCGATTTCGGTAATAATTATATAATATATATATATATATATATATATATATATAATATAAAGGAATCAAGGAAATCAGATGGGTAGTCAATTATATGATTACTTCGGTAAGGGACTTGCACGGATCAAGGAGCTTCATGAATCTAATGTTAACAGATGTATCACGTTAGTTACTATATATATTGTGACGCCCCCAAAATATGTGACGCCCCCAAAATAGGTATACATCACCCATTCTGAGTTGTCAATACATGGTACAGAAACAACTACAACTTTATTATTACAACAAGAAAGCTGTGAGTTTAAATACAAATATTATCTTCTACACAATATCTATACTCAAATAAATCCTCATCACATTTATTGATACATTATTTTTTACAAAATGGTGAGGACTACTAAACAACCCTTTCTAAAACCTTCATTCCATACCCCAGGCTGCGTACTCGCTATATTCTCGCCTCACGAGAAAAATGGAACAAAAAGGAAAAGGGTGAGCTCAACTAGCTCAAGTAAAGAATATTATGACTAAGATAATATACAACAAATTATCGTTAGTCTTCAACAGGAAAAATATAATAGAATACTGATAGACAACAAATTTTAAATCAATATTCGCATGTTGGAAATAATAATTCATTAGAAGAGTTAAGTAGAGAATGCAAACTACTATCTTCTATGTATGAATTTAAAAGTTCATCGTCTATCTTTTATCCCAGTAACATCAATCAATATACATCTCGAATCAAATATTCATCTTTGCACTATGGCCAAAGATATTCATCGATTGGTCATGTTCATTTAAACACTGCTCATCTTTGCACTCTGGCCAAAGATATTCTTCAGAAATCATTCATCTTTGCACTATGGGCCAAAGATATTCTTAAGAAATCATTCATCTTTGCACTACAGCCAAAGATATTCCATAATATCATCATTTAAGACCGAGGATGATGAAAATATTTTTTTTTAAAGAAACGAATCCGATTGAAACAAAATGACAAGGATTAAGGATTAAGGATTCGTACTTGGTTTTATCCACGTCCAAAAATACCTCAAAAATAATCATAGTGGTGTAAAATTCAAGAATGATCAAAACATGGATACAATCGAGTTAGTATCCGAATAGATATTTTGAGACGAAAAGAAAAATTTTATTTTTCTATTGAATAGTCAGATATCGTGAATAGTCTTAGTACACGTGAATAGTAACTCAACACCAAAAGATAGAAATTCCACAAAAATATCTTCACACTTCATGAATAGTACTCGTGAATAGTAACTCGTGAAGAATAAGAACTCGTGAATAGTAACTTCGTGAATAGTATCTCATGAATAGTAACCCATGAATAGTAACCCCGACATGAAAAAGTTCCAAATTTGATAAAAATTCCAACCAATATTTCAAAGATAATGATATTGAAGAAATAATATCATTTGAGAAGAAAATAACATCCCTTACCTCGAAAGATCAAGTCTTCTAAATTTGAAACAGGATATATAGCTATGACTTGGACTTGCACCAGTATAGCAATACTCAAAGTATACTCAAAATACTCACAAGAATACGCTCGATAATATAGAGAGAGAGAAAACTTCAGATTTAACGGTGTGATTTTCAATTCTAACCTAAGCACCTATTTATAGGAAATTGCTTAGAACACTGAAAGCGTAAAATTTAATAAAATATTAATATATATTTATTAAATTCCTACGCACCAAAATCTGATTCAAATCATCAGCCACCAAGAGTGACTCACCTTGCCTAACTCAAAAAAACGTTTTTCTTATTAAAAATATTTAAAACTTCAAAAATTAATTATTTCTGAGCTTTAGAACTTCAATAATTCATAATAAATAGCCCTTTCATCAGAAAATTCGAATCTCTCGAGTTTTTATAGGAAATTCAATTCTCTACAACTTTGCAGAAGAAAGTTTTTCCAAATTCCAAATGGAAATTGACCGAAATCCACAAAGCGGTCGATTTTACTGTGCTATAATCAAATTTCGATCAATAAATGGGGTCCACCAGACATGTTTAACATGTTTTAAACATTTATTGCAACAAAAATACTCTTCCTCCTCAGTATACTCATATATCCCACATTCGTTGTAAAAATATCACCATTAATATATTATTAAAATAATATATTTAAATGAATTATTTTATCGAAAAAGATAAAATTTCAATTTTCAACAATTGTCACTATAAAAATTTTCTCCATCTATATCCACATAAAATCAATATTTTTCTCATCATATGAATCAATAATTAATTATTCATAAATAATATTACAGAATCACAATATCGACAAATTGTGCAGGCGGTTCAGAAAAGGGGCTTTCAATAAGAATTTCTTCTTCTTCTTGGCGCAATTAGGTGACCAAACCTCTCCTTAGGCAGAACTTTCTAGACATTGCCAATAATGTTATCTAATAATATTATTCGAGATAATATGAATTATTGCTTCGATAATGAAAAATCTTGTGTAATGACAATTATGAAACAACAATGAATATAAAATATCAACACAAGAATTATTAACTCAATAAAATCTTTGAGCGGTAATTATCGTAACCATTATTGAGTAGTGCCTTCACGTAAGAATCAATAATTGGTGCAATACTGGTGTGCAACAACGCGTATTCTTTGTGTTTTTAACCACCGGTATTCCAATAGTGTTAACGGTAATAACCACTGCCAATTATTTAAAAACAACTCATATTTGTCGTTTTCTTCATCCAATCGCTTTCAAGTTATGGGGCCCACACATGGTATTGCTATTGTAAATACGAATATTCCAGAAACGATCTGAATATTCCACGACCAAACGAATATTCCCCGACGATAATGAATATTTTATAACCACTTGCTTATTTTGAAATATTTGCGTATTTAACCCTTAACTATCCATATTAATCAAATCAACCCTTACTATTTCAAAATAATAAATAAAGGAAATTCCTTTTTATTTAAAAATTTTTGGGGTCTTACAACCTTCCCTCCTTATGAAATTTCGTCCTCGAAATTGACGTGACGCATACTGTGTGTTTCAAAAGGTGAGGATACCTCGCTTTCATTTCGCTTTCCAATTCCCGTGTCATTTCCTCTATAAGCATGATTCCTCCACAAAACTTTAACTTGTGGTATAACCTTTCTTAGCGTAGGACATGCTCCTTCCTATCCAAAATCTTGACAGTACCTCCTCATACGTTAAGTCTTGGCTATCTCGTCCGGTTCTAACTCAATAACATGGTTTGGGTCTTTCACATATTCTGAAATACGGATATGTGAAACACATTATGAACACGAGACATACTTTGAGGTAACGCAAGTCTATAGGCTACATTTCCTACTCGGTCAAGAATTTGAAATGGACCAATAAATCGTGGATTGAGCTTTCCTCTCTTCCCAAATCTTGTAACTCCCTTCCATGGAGCAACTCGCAACAATACATGATGATCCTACACTAAATTCCACGTCCTTTCGATGAAGATCCGCATAACTCTTTTGTCGATCTTGTCTTGGTTTGTATCGTTGTCGAATCATTTGGATCTTTTCCGTAGTCATACGTACTAACTCTCGGGTCCCAACAATGTTGCTTCACCCACCTCATCCCAACATATTGGAGAACGACATTTTCGTCCATATAATGCTTCAAATGGAGCCACACCTATACTTGCACGATAAGCTTGTTGTTGTAGGAGAATTCCACCAATGGTAAATACTTATCCCAACTACCCTTGAAGTCTAGGACACGAGTCTTAATAGATCTTCAAGAGTTTGAATAGTCCTCTCGATTGTCCGTCTGGTTTGGGGATGGTATCTTAGAACTAAATCGCAAATCCGTGCCCATAGCTTTTTGCAAGCTAACCCAAAATCTTGAAGTGAATCTTGGGTCACGATCAAAACTATGGATACTGGGCATGCCATGCAACCTCACAATCTCATTCACGTCATATACTAGCAAGAAGTTCAAGGAATAAGTCTCCAGTATCGGCAAGAAATGAAAGCGAGACTTGGTTAATCTATCAACAATAACCCAAATAGCATTGATGCCTTGAGAAACCGTAGGAAGACCCGTAATGAAATCCATAGTAATGTGTTCCCACTTCCATTAGGAATCTCAAGTGGTTGCAACGGACCCTTAGGTACAAGATGCTCGCCTTTACACGTTAGCAAGTTAAACACATCGAGATAAACTTTGCAATCTCTCTCTTCATATTGTTCCACCAAAATGTATGTGTCGAAGATCACGATACATTTTAGTACTTCCGAGGATGGATTGCAAATGGCGTATTGTGTGCCTCCATCATAATCTTGTACTTCAAATCGTGAGTCGTTAGGAACACAAAGTCTAGAGTGGACTCAAGTATTCCTTCTTCATCAATTCTCGCTTCGGAATAGCTCCTTCTTGTACTTTCTTCTTCATATGCATCATTTCTCGGCCGGTGGCTCGAGCAACCTTAAGTTTTTCTATTAAAGTTGGCTCTGTCGTATACTTGACATCATCGCACTCGTTCCCGCATATGATCTTCTACTCAATCGTCACCACTACACGTTCGCTTTACCGGGATGGTATTGAATAGTGTGGTCGTAGTCTTTCAATAGCTCGAGCCAACGTCATTGCCGCATGTTGAGTTCTTTTTGAGTGAAGAAATATTTAAGGCTTTTATGGTGCGAATATATCTCCACTTTCTCCCCATATAGATAGTGCCTCCATATCTTTAGCTTGAAAACGATCACGCTAACTCTAGATCATGAGTAGGATAATTCCTCTCATACTCTTTAAGTTGTCATGAGGCATAGGCTATGACTTTCCCACGTTGCATGAGAACACATCCTAACCCTTTGCTCGAAGCATCGCTATATAGATAACAAATCCATCGAACCAGATGGTATTGTTAGAACAGTCTTATAAATAAGTCTCCTCTTAAGCTCTTAGAAACTTTTCTCGCATTCTTCGCTCCAAACGAATTTTGTATCCTTCCGAGTTAATTTGAGTTAATGGAGTAGCGATTCGAGAAAACCCTTCCACTAATCTCCGATAATAACCACTAAGCCCAAAAAGCTACGTACTTGATCCACCGAACTTCTATTTGCTCCCAACTTTGCATTGCTTCAATCTTCACGGATCAGCAGATACTCCATGTTTTCGACACCACGTGCCCAAGGAATGCTACTTCCTCAAGCGTAACTCGCATTTCTTCAATTTGGCATATAGTTGGTTTTCACGAAGCCTTTGGAGTACCAGCTTCAAATGGTGCTCATGATCTTCACGTCTTTTGGAATATATGAGGATGTCATCAATAAAGACAACAACGAATTGATCCAAATATTCCTTGAATACTCGGTTCATCATATCCATGAAAGCCGCAGGAGCATTAGTCGATCCGAACGACATCACTAAGAATTCATAATGCCCGCATCAGGAGTTCTAAAGGCGTCTTTGGAATATCCTCGGTTCTAATCTTCATTTGATGATATCGTAAGCGAAGATTGATTTTGAAAAAAGAATTGTGCCCCTCTTGCAATCGGGTCAAACAAGTCATCAATACGAGTAGAGGATACCTATTCTTGATGGTGACATGGTTCAATTCTCGATAGTCAATACAAAGTCACATACCCCGTCTTTCTTCTTTACTGAATAAAGCAGAGCACCCCGAGGAGATGTATTAGGGACGAATGAAACCGATGTCCAACAATTCTCGTAGTTGGACCTTTAACTCCCGAAGTTCAATAGGAGCCATTCGATATGGGGTTTTAGAAATGGGCTTTGTGCGGGTTCAAGATCAATAAAGAATTCAACTTTACGTTACGGGGTAGGCCAGGAAGTTCTTTGAAAATCGTCGGAAAGTCAATAACAACAGGAATATTATTCAAATTTGGCGTGTCTTTATTCAAATCCATAACATAGGCTAAGAAAGCTTGACATCCGTTTTTCAATAAGCGAATAGCTTTATGATTAGATATACATGATGATTGATTTTAATGGTTTAGTTGCTTGAATTGCATACAACAGAGTTGGTTAGGAACATGAAAACTAACAACCTTACGAAAACAATCAATTTTGGCATGATGAGTAGTTAACCAATCAATCCCTAAAATTACATCAAAAGCAAGTATCTTTAAAGAGATAAGGTCAGCAGGTAAGGTAATGGTGCCAACTTGAATCAAACAAGATTTATAAGCGGTAGATGTGATGAAAGTTTCTCTAACGGAGTTTCCACAGATAGGTCAAAGTCTAATTTCTCCGAGTCAAGTTTAAGCGTTGAGCACATGCGCAGAGAGATAAATGAATGGGTAGCACCGGTGATCAAGTAAGGTATAAACTTCGCAAGAATTTATAAATAGCTTACCCGTGATCACCTCGTTTGGGTTCCTCGCATTATGACCCGATCACAACAAAAGCGCTCTTCCGGAATCGTTGACTTTGACTTTTACGGGACGATCTTTTGAGTCACCGTCCCCATTGAACTAGGTTTCGCTCATTGTCAATCTCGGCGATATGTCCTTCCTTTCCACAATTATAGCATACCTTGAATTTGTTGTAGGCGGTTTGGTGATATGTCCCTCTTTTCCGCATTTGTAGTATATAATGGTGGGTGGTCGTTCTCCTCCTTAGAAACCGATTCTTTGCCAAGCCTTTGTCATCTTCACATGGTCGTTGTTAAATCTCCTCTTTTAAAATCTCCTCCTAACTCGCTTCTTCTATTTTCGTGGCTATGATTACCACCGGAGTGGTTACCATTTACGTCTGTCATTTCTTTTCTCATGAGTTATCATTATTACATTGTTCGCTATCTCTAATACGATCCTCGGTTGTGGTCCCTCGGTTGGACCGTACTCGTTATCTCGCTCTAATAATGAGCCACATTTACAACATCCGAATAAAGAGAAAATTTATGAGAAATGAGATCCATGGCGTATCGGGTTTCAAACCTCTAAGAAACATCCGCGTAATCACGTTCCTCATTCTCCACCAAATGAGGTGCAAAACTGGATAACTCGCAAACTTTGCCTCATTTGAGACACCGTCGTGTTGTTTTGTTCCAATCTGATGAACTCCACTTCCTTCATACGACGAACACTTTCGGGAAAGTATTTGTCATTAAATAGCTTCAAACGTCTCCCAAGACATGCTGAGAGTGCGGAAATTTGGTACGAGTACGCTTCACAGACTCCACCGATGATCCGCCTCGCCACTTACGGAACATAAAGGTGGCGAATGGAACCTTCGTTTCTCCGTGCATCCCAAGACATCGAATATCTTGGTAATTGTTTTTGACCCATGTTTCATGGCATGATCGGATCGGCTTTCCCTTAAATTCTGGTGGTCCCAACTCTTTGAGCGCCATTTGTGACAACTCGTGAATTGCTATCATTTCCTCTCAGTATTTTGAACACGAAGTTTCCTCGTCGATTTTGCATGAGCGCAAAAAACTTCTAAACATCCCCTCGTTCATCATCTCGCTTTCAATGGTGTTGTTCACGGGAGGAACATTGCCGACTGTTACTGCGTTCTCCTCATTGGTGAGTACAGGCATCTCCACGGTCTCATTTCCATTGTTAATATTCTCGATTCGACATTCTCAAAATTGTCATAAAACAAGGGTTAATTAAGGAAATCAATATATCACATAATATCCTATATCTTGACCAACTAACAAATAAGCTTAGGTAGGACACACTAGCGAAGGATTTACTCGTCTCTCCCCTCCTAGTTTATTCCCGATCTCCGCTTGGGAGATCATATCCTAAGCTACGATACCAACCTGTGGCGCCCCAAAATAGGTATACATCACCCATTACGAGTTGTCGATACATGATGTATGTAAACAACTACAACTTTATTATTACAACAAGAAAGCGTGAGTTTAAATACAAATATTATCTTCTAGATAATATCTATACTCAAATAAATCCTCATCACATTTATTGATACATTATTTTACAAAAATGGTGAGGACTACTAAACAACCCTTTCTAAAACCTTCATTCCATACCACGACTCGTACTCATTATATTCTCGCCTCCACGAGAAAAATGGAATAAAAGGAAAAGGGTGAACTCAACTAGCTTCGATAAAGAATATTATGACTAAGATAATATACAACAAATTATCGTTAGTCTTCAACAGGAAAAATATAATAGAATCTGATAGACAACAAATTTTAAATCAATATTCGCAATGAAATAATAATTCATTAGAAGAGTTAAGTAGAGAGAATGCAAACTACTATCTTCTATGTATGAATTTAAAAGTTCATCGTCTCATCTTTTATCCTGTAACATCAATCAATATACATCCGGAATCAAATATTCATCTTTTACTACAGTGCCAAAGATATTCATCGATTAGTCATGTTCATTTAATCACTGTTCATCTTTGCACTACGGCCAAAGATATTCTTCAGAAATCATTCATCTTTGCACTACTGGGCCAAAGATATTCTTAAGAAATCATTCATCTTTGCACTACGGGCCAAAGATATTCCATAATATCATCATTTAAGACCGAGGATGATGAAAATATTTTTTTTAAAAAGCGAATCCGGTGAAACAAAATGACAAGGATTAAGGATTAAGGATTCGTACTTGGTTTTATCCACGCCCAAAAATACCTCAAAAATAATCATAGTGGTGTAAAATTCAAGAATGATCAAAACATGGATACAATCGAGTTAGTATCCGAATAGATATTTTGGACGAAAAGAAAAAATTTTATTTTTTTAATTGAATAGTCTTAGTATCGTGAATAGTGCTGAGTATCGTGAATAGTAACTCAGACACCAAAAGATAGAAATTCCACAAAAACATCTTCACACTTCATGAATAGTACTCGTGAATAGTAACTTCGTGAATAGTAACTTCATGAATAATAACTTCATGAATAGTAACTCATGAATAGTAACTATGAATAGTAACCCAGAGCATGAAAAAGTTCCAAATTTGATAAAAGTTCCAACCAATATTTCAAAGATAATGATATTGAAGAAATAATATCATTTGAGAAGAAAATAACATCCTTACCTCGAAAGATCGATCTTCTAATTGAAAAACAGGATATAGGCTATGACTTGGACTTTTATAGTATAGCAAGCAACTCAAAGTATACTCAAAATACTCACAAGAATAAACTCGATAATATATAGAGAAAACTTGAGTTTACGGTGTGATTTTCAATTCTAACCTAAGCACCCTATTTATAGGAAATTGCTTAGAACACAAAAGCGTAAAATTTAATAAAATATTAATATATATTTATTAAATTCCTCGCACCCAAAATCTGATTCAAATCATCAGCCACCAAGAGTGACTCACCTTGCCTAACTCAAAAAAAACGTTTTCTTATTAAAAATATTTAAAACTTCAAAATTAATTATTTGAAGCTTTAGAACTTCAATAATTCATAATAAATAGCCCTTTCATCAGAAAATTCGAATCTCTTGAGTTTTTATAGGAAATTCAATTCTCTACAACTTTGCAGAAGAAAGTTTTTCCAAATTCCAAATGGAAATTGACCGAAATCCACAAGCGGTCGATTTTACTGTTTATAATCAAATTCGATCGATAAATGGGGTCCACCGAGCATGTTTAACATGTTTTAAACATTTATTGCAACAAAAATACTCTTCCTCCTCGTATACTCATATATCCCACATTCGTTGTAAAAATATCACCGTTAATATATTATTAAAATAATATATTTAAATGAATTATTTTATCGAGAAAAAGATAAAATTTCAATTTTCAACAATTGTCACTATAAAATTTTCTCCATCTATATCCACATAAAATCAATATTTTTCTCATCATATGAATCAATAATTAATTATTCATAAATAATATTACTGAGAATCACAATATTGACAACCGTGCGGTTCTCAGGAAGAGGGCTTTCCAATAAGAATTTCTTCTTCTACTTGGTGGCTTGATTAGGTGACCAAACCTCTCCTTAGACGCGAACTTTCTAGACATTGCCAATAATGTTATCTAATAATATTATTAGGATAATATGAATTATTGCCGATAATGAAAAATCTTTGTGTAATGACAATTATTGAAACAAAACAATATAAAATATCAACACGGCAATTATTAACTCGATAAAATCTTTGAGCAATAATTATCTGTAACCATTATTGAGTAGTGCCTTCTTACGTAAGAATCAATAATTGGTGCAATCTGGTATGCAACAACGCGTAGACATCGTGTTTTAACCATAGGGTATTCCAATAGTGTTAAGCAGTAACAACTCTGTAGATTATTTAAAAACAACTCATATTTGTCGTTTTCTTCATCCAATCGCTTTTTCGTTATGGGGCCCATACATGGTCGAGTAGTAAATACGAATATTCCGACAAGCGATACGAATATTCCACGACCAAACGAATATTCCGACGATAATGAATATTTTATAACCACTTGCTTATTTTGAAATATTTGCGTATTTAACCCTTAACTATCCATATTAATCAAATCAACCCTTACTATTTCAAAATAATAAATAAAGGAAATTCCTTTTTATTTAAAAATTTTTGGGGTCTTACAAAATAGGTCCATTCCATCCAACCCATTCTGAGTCGCCAAATACATGGTACAGAAATAACTACAACTTTATTATTACAACATATAAACTGTGAGTTTAAATACAGATATTGCCATCTAGACAATATCCATACGCAAATAAATCCCCATCATAATTATTGATACATTATTTTACAAAAATGGTGAGGACTACTAAACAACTCTCTCTAGAACCTTCATTCCATACCCCGACTAGTACTCGCTACATTCTCGCCTCCTGAGAAGAAAAATGGAACAAAAAGGAAAAGGGTGAGCTCAACTAGCCCAGTAAAGAATATTATGACTAAGATAATATACAACAAATTATCGTTAGTCTCCAACAGGGAAAAATCTAATAGAATACAATAGACAACCGGTTTAAATCAACAATCATAATGAAACAACAATTCATTAGAAGAGTTAAGTAGAGAATGCAAACTACTATCTTCTATATATGAATTTAAAAGTTCATCGTCGATATTTTATCCTGTAACATCAATCATATATATATCGGAATCAAATATTCATCTTTGCACTACAAGGCCAAAGATATTCATCGATCGGTCATGTTCATCTCAACACTGCTCATCTTTGCACTACGGCCAAAGATATTCATCAAGAAATCATTCATCTTTGCACTACGTGCCAAAGATATTGAAGAATATCATCATTTAGAAATTTGAGGATGATGAAAAATATTTCAAAGAAAATGAATCCGATTGAAACAAAAGAACAAGTATTATGGATTCGTACTTTAAACAATCCGAGTTCAAAAATACTTCATAAATAATCATATCAAGTAAAATTCAAGAATGATCAAAACATGGATACAATCAAAGCTAGTATCCATAATAGATATTTTTGACGAAAAAGAAGAAATTTCATTTTTAGATGAATAGTGCCGTATTCGTGAATAGTCAGATATCGTGAATAGTCCGAGTATACGAATAGTAACTCAGACACCAAAAGATAGAAATTCCACAAAAACATCTTCACGCTTCATGAATAGTACTCGTGAATAAGTAACTCGTGAATAGTAACTCATGAATAGTAACTTCGTGAATAGTAACTCATGAATAATAACCCAGAGCATGAAAAAGTTCCAAATTTGATAAAAATTCCAACCAATATTTCAAAGATAATGATATTGAAGAAATAATATCACCGAGAAGAAAATAACATCCCTTACCTCGAAAGGCAGTACTTTCGTTGAAAACACCAGGATATAGGTTATGACTTGAACTTGCATCAGTATAGCAACACTCAAAGTATACTCACAAGAATACGCTCAATATATCGAGAGAGAAATAGAGAAAACTTCAGTTTACGGTGTGATTTTCAATTCTAACCTAAGCACCTATTTATAGAAATTGCTTAGAACACCAAAGCAGAAAATTGAATATAATAATATTATTTATAAACAAAATTCCTTAGCCCACCTTTGAAATCTGATTTCAGCCATAACACATGTTAAATGAGGTTCACAAACTCACCAAAAACGTTTTTCTCAAAATAATTAATTAAAACTCCCAAAAATCAATTATTTCGGAACTCCGAAACTTCAATAATTCATAATAAATAGCTATTTTATCAGAAAATTCGATTCTCGCGAGTTTTTATAGGAAATTCAATTCTCTACAACTTTGCAGAAGAAAGTTTTTCCAAATTCCAAACAGAAATTGACCAAAATCCACAAACGGTCGATTTTACAGTCTATAATCAAATTTCAGTCAAGAAATGGGTCCACCAACACACAAAACATGTGTTAAACATTTAATCCAACAAAAATACTCTTCCTCCTCATTTATTCATATATCCCACATTCATTATAAAAATATCACCGCTAATATATTATTAAAATAATATATTTAAATGAATTATTTTATCAGAAAAAGATAAAATATTAATTTTCAACAATTGTCACATTAAAAATTTTCTCCATCTATATCCACATAAAATTAATATTTTCCTCATCATATAAATCAATAATTAATTATTCACAAATAATATTACAGAATCACAAGATTGGGCAAACAGTAGCTCCTCAGAAGAGAGGGCTTTCAATAAGGATCTCTCTTCTTTGGCGCATGATTAGGTGACCAAACCTCTCCTTAGAGCGTAACTTTCTAGACATTGCCAATAATATTTTCTAATAATATTTTGAGGATAATATGAATTATTGTCTCGATAATGGAAAATACCGTGTAATGACAATTTATTGAAACAACGATAATATAAAATATCAATCAAAGAATTATTGAATCAATAAAATAAAATCTGAGCAATAATTCATTGTAACAATTATTGAGTAGTAAAGGCCTTCTTACGTAAAAATCAATAATTAGTGCAATCTGAGTATCTTCTCAACAACGCGTATTAGTGTGTTTTAACCACGGGTATTCCAACAAGATTAACTGTAATAACTACGCCCGTTATTTATAAACAACTTATATTTGTCGTTTTTTCATCCAATCGCTTTCCGTTATGGGGCCCATAAAAAAGAGGCTTGTAATGCATTTAATATTCCTCGACAATGAAGAATATTCCATGACCAAACGAATATTTCAAATAATAATGAATATTTTATAACAACTTGCTTATTCAAAATATTTTCGTATTTTACCCATAACTAACCACATTAATCAAATCAACCCTTACTATTTCAAAATAATAAATAGAGGAAATTCCATTTTATTAAAAATTTGGGGTCTTACATATATATTAAACCATATATTATATATATATATAATCAGATTATATATTATATATTATATATTATAATATATATAGTATAAATATTCTTAATAATTTTATAATTAAAATAAAATTTAATTTTAATTTTAAAATAAAAGGTTTATTTTAATCTTAAAATAAAAGAGTTTATTTTAATTTTAAAATTAGAATTTCATCTTAACTAATTAGAGTTGGAATTGGATTCCATGATAACTAATTGGAGTTGAAATTGTATTCCATCTTTCCTTAAATAAAGGAGTTTATTTAGATATGAAATTAGATTTCATATTATTCAAAATAAAAGAGTTTATTTGTGAATTGGAAAAGAATCCTATTTTCCTTAAATAAAGGAGTTTATTTAGATATGGAATAAGATTTCATATTATTCAAAATAAAGGAGTTTATTTGTGAATAGGAAAGATAATCAAGTGTTTCCTTTAATAATTTTTTTTTATATATGGAATTGGATTCCATAATTAATTAAAATAAAGGAGTTTATTTTGATTAAAATTTTGATTAAAATAAAATAGTTTTATTTTGATTTAAATTTGGATTAAAATAAAGGAGTTTATTTTGATTCAAAAATAGATTTTATACTAACTAAATTTGCCCATTAAATGATATCAATATATATATTAAATGTTTATTATTCATAAGATGAATGTTATTTATTGATGCATATGATGATGTGTATGATAATAAATGGGATTGATTATGGATTTGTTGAATTAATATGATTGGATTTTATTTTAGTTGGATGCATGAATGTATGAGTTTTATTAAATGGGGAATTCTGCGTACTGCCGTCTTCTCTAATTTTTCTCGAATGTAAATTCTATCTCCCTCTATGTACTTCCCTTTACGGTGATCAAGGTTTCTATTTATTTTAAATAGTTTTGTAATAGGGATAGTTAGAATTAATTTTAAAAATTGGAGATCAAGGAGCAAGGAGCGCTTGAAGACGCCGTTTGTAATGGAGCCGGGTTTAAATGTAATAGTTATATTTAAATATTATTTCTTGCACCCCTAGGGTTTGACCTTTTGGTTCACTTGGTGGCTCTAGTGAACCAAACTAGAATAAAAGTCCATAATCAATCCGGGTAGAATATAGTATTCTATATGTGCATGCTTATACTATATATATTATATATTATGCAAACATGCTTCGCATGTTCATTAATATGACGTGTATTTTATATATATATGTGCATGCGCGCTAAACAAGATGAGATAAATTAATAACAAACCCCTCAATTTTTTTATATTAAGTCCTAAGCGTTCAAAGATATTTGGAATATCGAACGTCGCCTTCTAGCATGATAAAATTAATAGAGTATTAAATATTTAATATGAGTTTGTTGTGTCACCACAAGGCAAGTATTAAGTATTTAAGATGTTAATTTATCACATTTGATGCTTATAAAGAAAATTGAACAATATTGTTTTGTTGTGTCACCACAAGGATGATATTTTTCTTTTTTGAATATATGGAGTGCTAGGTCGGACTTAACTTGGATAATTTTGATTCGGATGTGCCACCACTTGATCAAAATAATCTAAGAGGCAAAAAAGAAAGGAGTTGCATAGTTGATGTAATTGACAAAAGTTGTCTACCTATTTATTTATAAATAGTTTGTTGTGTCACCACAAGGCTATATACATTTGAAATGGGATCCTTATTCTCACTAGCAAATCTTTAATTAGATTTCATAGAACTATATAAGTGAGGGTAATATAGTTTGAAGAAAATAGTGGGAGATACCAATTTAAAACAAGTCCTAAATTATTTTGGTAATTAATAAAAGAATGTATGTTAAAATGTTGTTAATTACAAATTCATTTCTGAGAATTTTACAATGTCTAAAATTACTATCATCATGCGAAGCATATTAGATTCTAAATTAACCGGGCCGAATTAAAGCGGATTGGTTAAGGAATTTGAGAATAGTTCTCATGGTGAAAAAGCTATCTTATGTCATGTCGCCTTTATCCTCGCAATGGTTGCGCATAATGCCTACGAGGAAGAGATTGCTACTTTTAGAAAGTGGCAAGATGATGCACAGATTGGCTCAATGCATCATGCTCGCATCCATGAGTAACTTGAGCTCAGCCACAAGATGAAAGTATGGATGCTCTACTATATTCCCGCACATCAAGTAGTTGATGGTGAGGAAAGTAGGACTAATAGATATCGAGATATCTAAGGAGCTCTTCCGATCTAGAATGGCCAATGGCACTATATAGCATGCACAAAAGTTCTTAACATAATCAATTTGATTGATCAATTAGGACAATTGGTTTTGTCATGGATGGAGAGTTGAGCCAAGATTTGATCTTGCACTCACTCCAGGACTCCTTTCACAATTGTTGTGAATTTTCATATGAACAAGCTAGATATCGCTTATTTGATTTGCTTAACATATTGAAAAATGTTGAGAGTCACTTTCAACCAAGAAAGATCAAGTCTTCTTGGTAGGGGCCAAAGGATCTTACGAAAAGAAGAACGATTCAAAGAAGGTAAATAGAAAGGCGTAAACAAAGGAGAATAAGAACAAAAGCGATATGGATAAGAAAGGAGTTTGCTTCCACCGCAATAAGCTTTGGACTTCGGAAAGAAAGCTGCGAGAAGCATCTTGCAGAGGCTAACCAAAGAAGCTTAGTGAAGTTTCGATTACAATACGCTTTTTGTTCATGATTGAAATAAATTTTCTTTAAGTCGAGGTTCTACTTGGGTATTGGATACCGACTTTGGTTATCATAAATATAGATTTATGAAGGGACCAAGCGTAAGTAGAAAGTTAAACAAAGATAAGTAATCCTATGTGTGGAAATTGAAGCAAAGGTCACTTTGCATTAGCTATAGAAACTTATAGTTTAAGACCGCTTACTGCAAGTCTATTAAGTCGATAAGTTGTTATTGTATTCCATTCTCGTTGGAAACATTATTCCCATTTTATTGTTGGACAATGACATCTTTGGTATTATATTTAAGAACAATTGTTGTTCTATTTATAATAATAATGTTTCAGTATAATCCGAAAGATTACTTAATGGATTTTGTATACTTGACTTACTTGAAAAATATATTTTGCAAATTGAACAAACTAGTATAAGAAAAGGAGATGATCATTCAAAGAGTTGAATGTGTGTATTTACTGAAATACAAGTGTGAATTATTTGAAAGGTTCAAAGAATTCAGAAGTGAAACAAATTGGCAAAGTATTAAGATTCTTTGATTAGATCAAAGAATAAATACTTGTGCAATAAGTTTCTAGATCATCTCAAATGGTTTTCTCATAATGGACACATCCTGATACGCAATAATTGATTGATGTATCTGAATGAAAAATTGTACCTTGTTGGACATGGTGCGGTCCATAATGATTTTATCGACATTCCAGTATCCCTCTAGGGTCATGTCCTAGAAATGGCTGCATATCTACGAAAAGGTAACCTCAAAATCCAGCCCCAAGACTCCATAAAAGTTATGGATGGGGAGGATTCTAATCTTAAGTATGTTAAGATAAGGGTTGTCCAACTTATGTGAAAAGGTTTCAAAGGATAAGCTTGGGACAAGATTTGACAAGTGTCGATTTGTGGGACATCCTAAAGTAAGTTTAGGGTATATGTTCTATAACTCTACTTAGCAAAAGGTGTTTGTTATGAAACACGGCGCTTCTAAAGATAAATGTGTTTATTATTGAAGGGCTAGTGGGAGGATAATAGATCTTGAAGAGTTCAAGAACCACAAAACACTATAAGTCAAATAAGAGGAACCTATAGATAGACCTATTTTACCACAAAAGATCGTAAACTGGAATAGTCATAGAAGATACCTAGGAGGTATGGATTCATCATGGATGGTGATGATGATGAGGTACGCATCATAGAAGATGATGATCCAGTTACATACGATGAGGTAAGAGTTCTAGTGTGTACACAAGGGTCAGTGGGAGCATCGTGACATTCCTAGTACTATATGTTGATATACTACGGATGAGGAATTACATACCAATGCTACAATCAAGTAAAGATAAAGTTGTCTAAACATTCCTCCATGAATGGTTTGGGAAGAGTATCTTAATTGGGGATAAAATCTATATAGATAGATACAAGAGGATGCTCGACTTAACCCAAGGCGTATATTCATTTGATGCTAAAGTTTTTAGCATGGCAACTCAAGAGATGTCTCATGTCGATGAGCTATGGAGTGTATCTCTCTTAATAGTCCCCACAGACTCACGAAAAGAGAGGTCGCATGAGTGACAATCATGTATGCAATGAAATGTACGAGACCCGATGTTGATGATCATATCGTATGGAGAAGTTCACTATGAGTCGTTGAAAAACATCTTAAAGTGGTTAATCGACACTAAGGATGTGATCATATTCATGGTGGGTCTAAATTAAAACTAGAGGGCTTAACAGACTCAAGTTTTTCGTAGCATGACCAAGATGATGAAAAAATCCACTTTAAGGTAAAGCGTTATCTTGAGCGGTGGTGCGTTGAATTGGAAAGGTTCCAAACAAAGAAAGAGTTCTTTGGTTTAGTGATAAAGACAAAGTATATAGCTATAAATGAAGTCGTAAGTTGATTGTTTGGATTAAAAAGTTCATTACTGTGAACTAGGAATAGTTCCTAAGTCTCATCTTGGATCTAAACATGTGTTGTGGCACTTTCATTTGATTATTAGAATCATTGAAAGATGGGAAATCACTATAGAGATGGTGGACTCTCAAGAACAACATTACATATCCATTAACTAAAGCTTATCCAACAGCAGGATAATCATCACTTAGAGAAGAAGAGTATAAGATACAATGGCGATTGGCTTTAGTGCAAGTGGGAGATTGAAAGTAATATACACACAAGCCAATCATGTTTGATGATAAAGCATATACTTTGTAACAATCTTATTCATTTATTAATAAAAGTATTAATTTATTAAAGGCTTTTAATTATCTACATGATCTTTGTTTTATAATATGTGATAAACCCATAGTTTTAAGCAATGCTTTTAGAATAATGATGATGATCATTCTAATGAGATCTAAATTCTTAGAAAGCTTAAAACTAAAATAGTTCCCAATCATTGGATTACTAAATTGGGGATTAGTGAATCCAGATAGATTGGTACATACGTTCGTTCTTTCATTGGATGAGGATGATTGATCTCATGATCATTTGTGTGGAGACACTAAAGCAAGTATGTAGGTGCTTATTAGAGAATAAGTTCACTAAACGTGGCTCGCTAAGGAATACCTAATGGAGTTTTACTTGTCATTCATCAATAAGAATTCTGTAGTGATAGTAGTACAAGTAATCCTTGGACTTGAGATCATCATAGTATCTTGTGTATGATGAGTTATACTTTGACTTATTCCTTAAGACCCTTAGGGTATATCAAAGGGTATGCTTGGGTATAACAAGTTATACATGGAGATAATATATGATCAATAAAGAATCTACCACTTCTAATAAAAGAAGAGAAATGTCCTATGTGATTCGATAAATGACAACCCATTAGTCCTTGGTTATGAGTAATGAAATTAGAAAGGAGTTTCTAATTTGCATTATTTGGAGTTGTGCATTTAAGGATCGAAATACATATAATTAAATAAAATAAGACTTGACAGTAATTCCATGTCTTATATTTAATTGGGACATTGTATGGTGGAAGGATTGAATTGTACGGTAACTATTTACTCAAAGGTTCTTTTATGATTAATGTTGAAATCTATATTATCCGGAAAGTCGTTGATGATAGCTAGGAGGCTTATCCTATTGTAGAATAAATATTATTTATTTAAATAAATTAATTATTTAATTTATTTATTTAAATAAGATTAGAATTGTTCTAATTGATTTATTCATGGGTTTAATATGGAGAACCTAAAGGGTCACACCATAAAAGGAAGAATAAGTATTTAAGAAGTTAATGGCATAATCGTAATAATATGTTTAAGTATATTTAATTTAATCTACGGTGATAGAATAAATTAAATAGCTTAATATTTATTATTTAATATTTTAGAAATATTAAATATAAATTAATAAGAGGAGTCTTATTAATATTATTATAATTATTATTATTATTTTAATTTCTAAATGAGTTTAGGAATTAATTTAATATAAGTACTCTCATTTATTCCTAATTGGATTAGGAAGGAAAATTAGTTAAAGGAGTTTAATTAATTATCCCTAATAAGATTAGGGAGCCCCTTTAATTAAAAGGGTTTAATTAAATAATACCTTATTTTAATAGGGTTACTTGATATCTTTATAAGAGGTGTCTTATATCAGATATCTAGAATACGATATAATTCCAATAGTTGGGAGAGTACGCCTTTTCTATAGAGATAGAAAACTAGGGTTTAGCCAACCACCCATCTTCTTGAATTCTTCTTCTTCCTTGGTGGATCACCTCTAGAGGCCAAACACTTGGGTGGCTAACGTTGATCAAAAGAAGGAACCAAACCCGGTGAATTCAAGTTGAACGCGAAAGGATTTGGAGGTGAACTTGTACCTGAGGAAGCTCGATCTTCAAGGGTATGATTTTATTCTTTATCTTTTCGTTTAATTAATAATTATGCATAAAGGGTGATCCGGGTATATGGTTTGTAAAATTTTTAAACTCTGATTTTTACACGTTTCCGCTTATTTATGCAATTTGATTGCGTTCTTGAATATTACAAACCTAACACACTTAACAATTATCTCAGATAATTTTAATAACAGTCGAAATATTTTTAAGAAGCTCGTAATAATTTTTAAATAATTATTACTATTTATCAAAAAATTCAATCATTAACAACGATTTATCTGAATTAAATACCACATAATTCCTTTATCATTAATATTTATTTATTATCAAATATTAATGAAATACATGTCATAATATTATAATATATTTATAATATATCAAAGTATTTTAATACCTTAAAATCATTTAAATATGATTTTTAAACACTTAAATTCTTTATCCGATAATTGCTATTAATATTAAAATATTAATATTTTCCGAAAAATATCAAAAGTTATATTTTATAACTTAAATATTTTTATAATACTTAAATCATTTTTATATGATTTATAAATTATTAATTTATTTTTTCATAATTTATTTAATATATTTATTAAATAAATTAACTATCATTAATATTAATTAATTAATGAAATTCATCCTAAAATATTAAAAGTCCTTTGAAAATAACTTAAAATATTATATTATAACATAATATTATTTTTATGATTTTTCATGTATTTAAATTATTTTTAAATAATTTATTTAATATTATAATTAAATAAATTAAATACCATTTATATTCCAAAAAATATTAAATATTTAGGAAATATACTTAAAATAATTAAAACTATTTTCGAATTTAAAATAATTTTTTCGAATTTATTTCGTATTTTTAATAATTAAAATCATTTTTTCTATTTTAAATAATTTCGGAAAATCAAAATTAAAATAAATATAAACCGTCATTAAAGGGCCCTATAGCGATAGAATTAATTGCTATATAGGTGTTCTTGGTGTGTTCTTGAAATTTTAAACGCAAAGTCACCGACAACTCAGTAGAGTTTGACCAACATTTGATCCTCGTTCTCTCTATGTTCTGTGCTGGATAAAGTTCTTAGATTGTAGTATAAGTGTAATACTACCATTATCAATACATTTCATGGCCAACGAACAACCTACCACAGAGATCTAAGTCCCAAAAATTCATGTCAGGCCTGTTCTTCATTTTCTGGGTTTCCCAGAAATGAAGAACAGCCAAGGTATCAAGTTTGCAAGCCTTGAATCTAGCGTTCTGAAATTTGTCAGTGTAATATTAAGGTTCAATCATGTATTAGTCATGCCAGGGTACGATAATACATCATCAATCGTGTCTAACAACAAAATATTTACGAGATCATGGTCGGTCAAAGTAATTGCCAGGAACTGCTTATGAAGATTTCTGGGTTACCCAGAATCTTCATCCGGCAGGTCCATGTACCCTACTTTGACCATCATTATTCTCAATCCTAAACATGATATGGGTAATCTAATGGTATGAAGGTGTAGTACATACATCAGACTACAACTTCCAAGCAACATCATAACCACAATATCACAAGAAAGCCAGATCAGAAGCCATAAACATGTTGTCAGACCCCTCCTGGGTTTCTGGGCTGCCCAGAAACCGAATGGTCATGGTCGGTCAACGACCTTTGACTGCTTGTAACCTTCGATCTACACATGATCTGGACTTGATTCAAGTCTCAGATCCAAAATCTAACAACAAAGAACAGACCTACAACATAAAACACGCCTATCCATTAACACAAAGAGATCTATGAGCTCTGACTTTCGATTGTCAGGCGACTTTTCAACCTTTTTCCCGATTTTTCAAAACTTCAAAATCGTGCATCCAGATGTTATAGATCCTTGATCTAACAACCCAGATCACTTATTAACACCCTCTAACACTACTTTAAACAATCAATTACAACAAATAATATCAGATCATAGGATTTAAAAAAAATTAGAGTTTATACCTTCTTGAAGCTTGAGTTTTGATTCTGACTTTTGAATCTGTTCATGGCTTGTTATGGATCATACAAGGGACTGAATAACTTAAGGATTTCGTGGGTCTAGAGAGAGAGAGAGACTTAGTTGGTTGTTTGAGAGAAAAATGACCAAGTTAGTGTACTTTCTCTCTCTTTAAATCAATATATATGATACCATGTTGCTATGATCTGCAATAATTCTGTTGGAATGGCTGAGATATAGTCACACGACTGATATCTAGTGGTTTACCAACTCTCCTTTAGCTAGATTTGCAAGTTTCCTTCAATTATTCAACAAATGGAAAAATGGTCATTAGACTATTAAATTTAATGGCAATTATGGAAATGGTCCAAACCCTTAGGGTTTAGGGTTTAGGTTTTGAAAAACCCTTAGGGTTTAGGGTTTGGAAATTCTTAGGTTTAAAATTAAATTCTATATTACAAATTAGGTTTTCAAAATCGAAAATTAATTTTTCTAAATTATAATTATAATTTTCTAATTATATTAAAATTTCTTAATCATAAATTAAATCTTGCTAATTAGGATTAGTATTTCCTAATTAAAATTGCTAATTACACAATTAGGGTCAAAATGGTCATTAGGGTTTATAAACCACTAATTAGTGTTTCTAATAGAAAAATAAATCTTCTAATTTAGAAATTAAATTTTTGTAATTAGATTAGGGTTTTCTAATTACTCATAAATTGAAAATTAGGATTAGGGTTTCCAAATTAACATTATAATTATTAAATTAAATTATAAATTAGGGTTTTCTCAAAGAGTTGAGAATACCTTGCTTCCATTCCAGATTCCATCTTCCTTGTCATCATGATTTCTCCATTGCTTATCTCCTGTATTTCAGATATCATTCTAGAATACAACTTCAAAACAAAGGTTAATTGACATATCACAATTTATCAACTTAAGTAAGAAAATTCAGCTTAGATAGGACACACACTAGCGAATGATATTTCTCGTCTCTCCCTTCCTAGTTCTAATCCGGGATCTCCGCCAGAGATCATATCCCTAAGCTCTGATACCAACTGTGACGCCCCTAAAATAGGTCCATTCCATCCAACTCATTCTGAGTCGCCAAATACATGGTACAGAAAACAACTACAACTTTATTACAACAATTGTCGTGCATAATACAACAACACATATACTGTGAGTTTGGATACAAATTTATATACCAACTGTGACTCTCATCCCAACCTTGGATAGCACGTCACAATGACACCTTACATAAAGGTATAGTCAAAAACTGTTTTAGAAATTAGAATCTTTGGGAAGTGCTCAAGGAAACCTTCCTACATGGGAGGCCATGATTCTAGGTTATGATAGATATCATATGGCCACAGAATTATCCTTGGTTGACCCAATAGACCCCAAAGAAAAACGAGAATATTACTATTATATTCTTCCCAATGGTGAGTCTTCTCTTGACTTATCATTATCTTCACTGTCTCAAATTGAGAATTATACTTCAAACAAACACCAAGATTATATAGGTAGTGCTCGTAAATATACTCAGCAAGTGAATGATCACAACCCTGTCTTATGATGACACGAGGTTGTATGTCATTAGACATCTTGTATGATAGTGGCAAAACACCCTTCCAACGTTGGGTTCGCCTCTCCCTATATGATTCACCAAATATAACTACTAAAAAGATGTATACAACACACTTGTTTATACTGTTTAGGGAGAACTCCATAGCTAGAGACCACCGTTCTATTCCCTTGTTACCCCCGCTCGACCCAGCTACACTTTTATTACCTGAAAGGAATTGTGAAGCAAAAGGGTGAGCACAACTAGCTTAGTAAAGAATATCATGACTAAAGATAATTAAATTATCAATAGCCTTCATCAATAACAAATCAGAGATTTAGAACATATGGTAGATGATAAAAATTTCAACCATAGTTGCAGCGGAACGAGCAATCCATTAGAAGAGTCAAATAGACAATACAGTCTATTATCTTCTCTATGTTAAAAGTCCATCAACAATATTTTATCCCTATAACATCAATCAACAGTTCCTTTCCACAATCATATGAATATCTCATAATCATAATTGTGATTCTAAATTCTTCTTCGTACCAAGGACGAATATAATTTTCATCACATGTCTTTACCTGAAACATCAAAGATCATGGTTATACCAAATCACAGTTCCTGTTCATAATCATACTAATAAATTCATCTTTGCACTACGGGCCAAAGATATTCATCCATGATTCATCTTCGCACTAATCGCCAAAGATATTCAACAATGTGTCATCTTTGCACTCTGGGCCAAAGATATTCATTAACAGTTCATCTTTGCACTCTTGGCCAAAGATATTCAACAACAATTCATCTTTTGCACTACACAGCCAAAGATATTCCTCAACAGATTCATATTTTGCACTATAAGCCAAATATATTCATCAACATTTCATATTTGCAGACATGGGCCAAATATATTAATATCTCAAAGAAATATATAATCATTTCAGAATTTATATAAACAATAATTATAACCATGTTGATCAATTCACCTTTGCACTTAAGCTAAAGATATTCAATTATAAATTCAATGGTCATGATCATACCAGTCACAATTCAACTTTTCACTACTGGCCAAAGAGAACCCTAGTCATGATCATACCAATAATCTACTCATCTTTCCACTCCAGTGAAAGAGAATTTCAACATCAAAGTTATAAAAATGTTATATATGATAATAAAATCAATATAATCAATATATAGTTTTAATCTCCAGAGTAATATTCATAAATCAACTATAATTTGGTTAGAAAAAGAAACCAATTTTGTAGTGAATAGTAACTCGTGAATAGTAACCTTGACACAAAAAGGAAGAAATTCCACAATAAAATCCATACCAATATTTCGGTATAATGATATTGAAAGTATAACATTTCTTAAACTTATAAACAATTTATTTTTAATTGTTTACAATTTACTAAATAATGCATTTAATCATCATAAAATGCCAAACTTATAAGATTTCATCACCAATAACTAAAACCCTCATAAAAAATCTGCATATACCACATATATGATTCTCAAGCCATAAAATCATATTTTCCAATTTTCTTCCTTCACATAACATATTTAACTAATTTATTCATAACTAGTCCATTTTCATAAAAAATACCAAATCAGTTCCAAAAATATTTCTTTTCTGGGATTTAGCAGAATATAGTCCCATATTAAACATATATTTTTCTTAGAATTTTTAAAATTCATTTACTATTTTTCATATGGCCAAAATCGCCGAATATTTAGACATTTATCATAAATTGTACTTTTATCCAAAAATTTCGAAATTCATAGAGTACACTGATATTATATAGATCTACTCCCAATAAAAATCTCATCAATTTTGGAGTTAACCACAAGGAGTTATAAGCGGTTACTTTTAAAATAGTCTTTGCTCATAAAATTCATAACTCTTAATCTATACATCCAAAAATCACCATTTTTGGACACAATCAATAAAACTCATCAACATATCATTTCAAATTTTCCCAGAATTTTCTGAAGGTCAAAAGAAGTACGAACTGAAAAACATAATAACCCTTAAAATCTCTTACTATCCCTTACCTCAAAAAAGCAAAGACTTACGATTGGATATCGGGATATGATGAAGGAAACACCAGACCGATGAATATCAACTCACCAAGTATCTAAATACTCACAAAATACACTCAATAATCTAGAGAGAAAGAGAGAAAGCTTATGTTTCGGTGTGATTTTCAATTCTAACTTAGCCCTCTATTTATAGGAAAATTTTTAGCAGACTTGACCTGCAACCTGATGGCTTTACCTGCTACTATTCTCACCCACCACATTTAAAATAAAATTCAGCACATTTCTTCACCAACCACAAGTAGGGCCCACCAATTCTAGAATTTTCCACCAAAATCATTTATAAACCTAATTTCCGAATCAGTCACCTCTTAAAATTCATAACAAATCATACGTTCATTTTTAACGGTTCAAAATTTGTGGACATATACTTAAATTATATATGTATAACATATCCAAAAATTACAACGATCCAACGGTCGGATTAAAAATTATAACTCATTTAATATATCTCAAAAACCTTTGGTTTAATTTTTAATACCTTCATTTCGACAAAAATATCGATAAAATACCTCAACATTAATTCCTTCATTTATAACCACATAAATAAATCCATCATTTATATCCACATCAAATAAATATTTCCTTATCATATAAATCAATAATTAATTATTCACAAATAATATTACAAAATCATAATTATGACAACAAGGCCGTTCCCAAGAAAGAGGGGGCTTTCCAATAAGAATTTCTCCTTACTGGCGCGCAATTAGGTGACCAAACCTCTCCTTGACAGAACTTTCTAGACATTGCCAATAATGTTATCTAATAATATTATTCAAATAATATGAATTATTGATCTGATAATGAGAAATATTGTGCAGTGATAATTATTGAAACAACAATAATATAAAATATCAACGCAGCAATTATTGAATCAATAAAATAAAATATTGAACAGTAATTACTGTAACAATTATTGAGTAGTGCCTTCTTATGTAAGGATCAATAATTCAAAAATACTGTGTAAAACCGTGTGCTACTGTGCAAACACGCGTATTACTGTATTTTAACCACCGGGTATTCCAACAGTGTTAACGGTAACGATTACGCCGTTATTTATAAAAACTTAATTTTGTCGTTTTCTTCATCCGACAGTTATTCTGTTATGGGGCCCACAAATGGCTGCGCCGTCGTACGAATATTCCCCGACAGAAAGAATATTCCACGACCAAACGAATATTTCTCGACAATAATGAATACTTTATAACCACTTGCGTATTTTGAAAAAAAAATTTCATATATCACCCTTAACTTTAAATTTTATCAATTTAACCATTTACTGAATAGAAAAATTGAATACTTTTATTTCATAAATTCGGGGTCTTACAATCTCCCTTCCTTATGAAATTTCGTCCCCGAAATTTACGTACCTGGTATTTCAAAGAGTTGAGAATACCTTGCTTCCATTCCAGATTCCATCTTCCCTGTCATCATAATTTCTCCATTGCTCATCTCCTGTATTTTTGATATCATTCTAGAATACAGCTTCAAAACAAAGGTTAATTGACATATCACATTTTGTCAACTTAAGTAAGAAAATTCAGCTTAGGTAGGACACACACTAGCGAATGATATTTCTCGTCTCTCCCTTCCTAGTTCTAATCCGGGATCTCCGCCAGAGATCATATCCCTAAGCTCTGATATCAACTGTGACGCCCCCAAAATAGGTTCATTCCATCCAACCCATTCTTAGTCGCCAAATACATGGTATAGAAAACAACTACAACTTTATTACAACAATCGTCGTGCATAATACAACAACACATATACTGTGAGTTTGGATATAAATATATATACCAACTGTGACTCTCATCCCAACCTTGGATAGCACGTCACAATGACACCTTATATAAAGGTATAGTCAAAAACTGTTTTAGAAATTAGAATCTTTGGGAAGTGCTCAAGGAAACCTTCCTACATGGGAGGCCATGATTCTAGGTTATGATAGATATCATATGGCCACAGAATTATCCTTGGTTGACCTAATAGACCCCAAAGAAAAACGAGAAGATTACTATCATATTCTTCCCAATGGTGAGTCTTCTCTTGACTTATCATTATCTTCACCGTCTCAAATTGAGAATTATACTTCAAACAAATACCAAGATTATATAGGTAGTGCTCGTAAATATACTCAGCAAGTGAATGAGCACAACCCTGTCTTATGATGACACGAGGTTGTATGTCATTAGACATCTTGTATGATAGTGGCAAAACACCCTTCCAACGTTGGGTTCGCCTCTCCCTATATGATTCACCAAATATAACTACTAAAAGATGTATACAACACACTTGTTTATAATGTTTAGGGAGAACTCCATGACTAGAGACCACCGTTTTATTCCTCATGTTACCCCGCTTCGACCCCGGTTACACTTTTTTTTACCTGAAAGGAATTGTGAAGCAAAAGGGTGAGCACAACTAGCTTAGTAAAGAATATCATGACTAAAGATAATTAAATTATCAATAGCCTTCATCAATAACAAATCAGAGATTTAGAACATATGGTAGATGATAAAAATTTTAACCATAGTTGCAGCGGAACGAGCAATCCATTAGAAGAGCCAAATAGACAATACAGTCTATTATCTTCTCCATGTTAAAAGTCCATCAACAATGTTTTATCCCTATAACATCAATCAACAGTTCCTTTCCACAATGATATAAATATCTCATAATCATAATTGTGATTCTAAATTCCTCTTCGTACCCAGGACGAATATAATTTTCATCACATGTCTTTACCTGAAACATCAAAGATCATGGTTATACCAAATCACAGTTCCTGTTCATAATCATAATCATACTAATAAATTCATCTTTGCACTACGGGCCAAAGATATTCATCCACAGTTCATCTTCGCACCACTGGCCAAAGATATTCAACAATGAAGTCATCTTTGCACTACTGAGCCAAAGATATTTATTAAACAGTTCATCTTTGCACTCATCGCCAAAGATATTCATCAACAATTCATCTTTGCACTCTGCACCAAAGATATTCCTCAATAGTTCATATTTGCACTACAAGCCAAATATATTCATCAACAGATTCATATTTGCATTCATGAGCCAAATATATTAATATCTCAAAGAAATATATAATCATTTCGAATTTATATAAACAATAATTATAACCATGTTGATCAATTCACCTTTGCACTTAAGCTAAAAATATTCAATTATAAATTCAATGGTCATGATCATACCAGTCACAATTCAACTTTTCACTACTGGCCAAAGAGAACCCTAGTCATGATCATACCAATAATCTACTCATCTTTCCACTCCAGTGAAAGAGAATTTCAACATCAGGGTTATAAAAATGTTATATATGATAATAAAATTAATATAATCAATATATAGTTTTAATCTCTAGAGTAATATGAAAGTAGTATGCACTCAAGCCAATTATATTTGATGATAAAGCATATACTTTATAACAATCTTATTGATTTATTAATAAAGATTATTAATTTATTAAAGGCTTTTAATTATCTACATGATGTTGTTTTATAATATGTGATAAACCCATAGTTTTAAGCAATGCTTTTAGAATAATGATGATGATCATTCTAATGAGATCTAAATTCTTAGAAAGCTTAAAACTAAAATAGTTCCCAATCGTTGGATTACTAAATTGGGGATTAGTGAATCCGGATAGATTGGTACATACGTTGCTTGCTCATTGGATGAGGATGATTGATCTCATGATCATTTATATGGAGACACTAAAGCAAGTATGTAGGTGCTTATTAGAGAATAAGTTCACTGAACGTGGCTCGCTAAGGAATACCTAATGGAGTTTTACTACTCGTCAATAGGAATTCTGTAGTGATGATAGTAGACAAGTGATCCTTGGACTTGAGATCATCATAGTATCTTGTGTATGATGAGTTATACTTTGACTTATTCCTTAAGACCCTTAGGGTATATCAAAGGGTATGCTTGGGTATAACAAGTTATACATGTAGAGATAATATATGATCAATAAATAATCTACCACTTCTAGTAAAAAGAAGAGAAAGCGTCTATGTGATTCGATAAATGACAACCCAAAGTAGTCCTTAGTTAAGCAGAATGAAATTAGAAAGGAGTTTCTAATTTGCATTATTTGGAGTTCATGCATTTAAGAGTCGAAATATATATAATTAAATAAAATAAGACTTGATGGTAATTCCATGTCTTATATTTAATTGGGACATTGTATGGTGGAAGGATTGAATTGTTGGTAACTATTTACTCAAAGGTTCTTTTATGATTAATGTTGAAATCTATATTATCTCGGAAAGTCGTTGATCGCTAGGAGGCTTATCCCTATATTGTAGAATAATTTAAATAATTAATTGTTTAATTTATTTATTTAAATAAGATTAGAATTGTTCTAATTAATTTATTCACAAGGTTTAATATAGAGAACCTAAAGGGTCACACCATAAAAGGAAGAATAATTATTTAAGAAGTTAATGGCATAATCGTAATAATATGTTATGTATATTTAATTTAATCTATAGTGATAGAATAAATTAAATAGCTTAATATTTATTATTTAATATTTTAGAAATATTAAATATAAATTAATAAGAGGAGTCTTATTAATATTATTACAATTATTATTATTATTTTAATTTCTAAAAGAGTTTAGGAATTAATTTAATATAAGTACTCTCATTTATTCCTAATTGGATTAGGAAGGAAAATTAGTTAAAAGAGTTTAATTAATTATCCCTAATAAGATTAGGGAGCCCCTTTAATTAAAAGGGTTTAATTAAATAATACCTTATTTTAATAGGGTTACTTGATATCTTTATAAGAGGAGTCTTATATCAGATATCAAAACTACGTTATATTCCAATGGTTGGAGAGTACGCTCTTTTTCTATAGAGATAGAAAAACTAGGGTTTAGCCAACCTCCCATCTTCTTGAATCCTTCTTCTTCCTTGGCGGATCACCTCTAGAGGCCAAACACTTGGGTGGCTAACGTTGATCAAAGGAAGGAACCAAACCCGGTGAATTCAAGTTGAACATGAAAGGATTTGGAGGTGAACTTGTACCTGAGGAAGCTCGATCTTCAAGGGTATGATTTTATTCTTTATCTTTTCGTTTAATTAATAATTGTGCATAAAGGGTGATCCGGGTATATGGTTTGTAAAATTTTAAAACTCTGATTTTTACACGTTTCCGCTTATTTTTGCAATTTGATTGCGTTCATAAATATTACAAACCTAACAGTGGCATCAGAGCCAAACCTTTATGCGAATTATTAATGGTTCAAATTTGATATATATATTGATATGTGTTTAGAATAATTTAATTGGGCATAATTTTATTGTATAAAATTTATTAAAAAAAAAAAAAACGAAATAGCCGTCATTTTGCGTGACCTGTTTTCGCCGCTTCAAGGGATTGTGGCCGTTTTTCTCTTTTATAAAAGTCGATCTCATTATCGGTTCATGGTGAAATGATTCTCATTATATATACAAGTCATGTTACTTATTATATATATGTGGTAACCAATTTTATATATAATATAAATAATAGGCTACCACGTGAATCATCAAGGGACTTGAATCATTTTATCATGAATCTTACTTTAAATATATAATATTATATATATATAATGGTTTAGTTATATTATATGCATATTATATTATATATTCTTAATAATTTTATAATTAAAATAAAAGTTTATTTTAATTTTAAAATAAAAAGTTTATTTTAATCTTAAAATAAAAAGGTTTTTTTAATTTTAAAATTAGAATTTCATGCTAACTAATTAGAGTTGGAATTGGATTCCATGATAACTAATTGAAGTTAAAATTGGATTTCATGTTTCCATAAATAAAAGAGTTTATTTAGATATGAAATAAGATTTTATATTATTCAAAATAAAAGAGTTTATTTGTGAATAGGAAAAGAATCACTCTTTCCTTAAATAAAGGAGTTTATTTAGATATGAAATAAGATTTCATATTATTCAAAATAAAGGAGTTTATTTGTGAATAGGAAAGAGAATCCGTGTTTCCTTTAATAAAGGAGATTATTTTTTTTATATGGAATTGGATTCCATAATTAATTAAAATAAATGAGTTTATTTTGATTAAAGATTTTGATTAAAATAAAATAGTTTATTTTATTCAAAATTGGATAAATTAAAATAAAATAGTTTTATTTTGATTTAAATTTGGATTGAAATAAAGGAGTTTATTTTAATTCAAAATTAGATTTTATCTTAACTAAATTTGCTCATTAAATGATATCAATATATATATTAAATGTTTATTATTCATGAAATGAATGTAATTTATTGATGCATATGGTGATATGTATGATAATAAATGAGATTGATTATGGACAATTGACCAATGTGATTGGATTTTTTTTTAGTTGGATGCATGAATGTATGGGTTTTATTAAATGGGGAATCACAGACATCGCCTTCTCTAATTTTTTTCGAATGTAAATTCTATCTCCTCCTATGTACTTCCCTCGACGGTGGTGATCAAGGTTTCTATTTATTTTAATTAGTTTTGTAATAGGAATAGTTAGAATTAATTTTGAAAAATTGGAGATCAAGGAGCAAGGAGCGCTTGAAGACCCGTTTGTAATGGAGCAGGGTTTAAATGTAATAGTTATATTTAAATATTATTTCTTGCACCCCAGGGAGTTGACCTTTTGGTTCACTTGGTGGCTCTAGTGAACCAAACTAGAATAAAAGTTCATAATCAATCCGGGTAGAATATAGTATTCTATATGTGCATGCTTATACTATATATATTATATATTATGCAAACATGCTTCACATGTAAATTAATATGACGCGTATTTTTTATATATATATATGTGTATATGCGCTAAACAAGATGAGACATTTAATAATAAATCCTCAATTTTTTTTTTATATTAAGTCCTAAGCGTTCAAAGATATTTGGAATATCGAACATCGCCTTTCAGCATGATAAAATTAATAGAGTATTAAATATTTAATATGAGTTTGTTGTGTCACCACAAGGCAAGTATTAAGTATTTAAGATGTTAATTTATCACATTTGATGCTTATAAAGAAAATTGAACAATATTGTTTTGTTGTGTCACCATAAGGATGATATTTTTATTTTTTGAATATATGGAGTGCTAGGTTGGACTTAACTTGGATAATTTTGATTCGGATGTGCCACCACTTGATCAAAATAATCTAAGAGGCAAAAATACATGGAGTTGCATAGTTGATGTAATTGACACGAGTTGTCTACCTATTTATTTATATATAGTTTGTTGTGTCACCACAAGGCTATATACATTTGAAATGGGATCTTTATTCTCACTAGCAAATCTTTAATTAGATTTTGCCGAACTATATAATTGAGGTTAATATAGTTTGAAGAAAATAGTGGGAGATACCAATTTAAAACAAGACCTAATTTATTTTGGTAATTAATAAAAGAATGTATGTTAAAATGTTGTTAATTACAAATTCATTTACAGAATTTTACAATGTCTAAATTACTATCACTGCGAAGCATATTAGATGCTAAATTAACCAGACCGAATTAAACGGATTGGTTAAGGAATTTGAGAATAGTTCTCATAGCTGAAAAGCTATCTTATGTCCTTAATACGCCTATCCCTGCAATGGTTGAGGAAAATGCCTCGAGGAAGAGATTGCTACTTTTAGAAAGTGGCAAGATGATGATGCATGATTGGCTCGATGCATCATGCTCGCATCCATGAGTAACGAGCTTCAAAGATCGATGAAACATGGATGCTCCTACTATATTCCCGCACATCAAGTAGTTGATGGTGAGGAAAAATGGGGACCGATAGATATCGAGATATCTAAGGAGCTCTTCCGATCTAGAATGGCCGATGGCACTATAGTATGCAGACAAAAAGTTCTTAACATAATCAATTTGATTGATCAATTAGGACAACTGGTTTTGTCATGGATGGAGAGTTGAGCCAAGATTTGATCTTGCACTCACTCCCGGACTCCTTTCACAATTGTTGTGAAATTTTCATATAAACAAGCTAGATATCGCCTTCGTTGATTTGCTTAACATGTTGAAAAATGATGAGAGTCACTTTCCAACTAAGAAAGACCATGTCTTACTGGTAGGGGCCAAAGGATCTTCTGAAAAGAAGAACGATTCAAAGAAGGTAAATGTAGAAAGGCGTAAACAAAGGATAATAAGAACAAAAGCGACACGGATAGCAAAGGAGTTTGCTTCCACCGCAATAAGCCCTGAACACCGGAAAGAAAGCTGCGAGAAGCATCTTGCAGAGGCTAACCAAAGAAGCTTAGTGAAGTTTTGGTTACAATCTGCTTTTGTTCATGATTGAAATAAATTTTCTTTAAGTCAAGGTTCTACTTGGGTATTGGATACCGACTTTGGTTATCATAAATATAGATTTATGAAGGACCAAAGTAGTAGAAAGCTAAACAAATATAAGTAGTCCTATGTGCGGAAATGTAACAAAGGTTGCCATATTAGCCATAGAAACTTATAGTTTAGCAATGCCTACGAGCAAATCTATTAAGTCGATAAGTCATATCAGATTCTTGTTAAAAATATTATTTCCATTTTATTGTTAGACAATGAAATCTTTGGTATTATAATTAAGAACAATTGTTGTTCTATTTATAATAATAATGTTTTGTATAGAACTGGAATATTACTTAATTGATTTTGTATACTTGACTTACGTGAAAAATAATTTTGTAAATTGAACAAACTAGTATAAGAAAAGGAGATGATCATTCAAAGAGTTGAATGTGTGTATTTGTTGAAATACAAGTGTGAATTATTTGAAAGGTTCAAAGAATTCAGAAGTGAAACAAATTGGCAAAGTATTAAGATTATTTGATTAGATCAAGGAATAAATACTTGTGCAATAAGTTTCTAGATTATCTCAAATGGTTTTCTTGTAATGGACGCCTCGTGAAACGCAATAATTGATTGATGTATCTGAAAAGAAAAATCGTACCTTGTTGGACATGGTATGGTCCATAATTATTTTACCGAGATTCCAGTATCCTTCTAGGGTCATGTCCTAGAAATGGCTGCATATCTACAAAAAAGGGTAACCTCGAAATCCGGCCCCAAGACTCCATAAAAGTTATGGACATGGAGAATTCCTAATCTTAAGTATGTTAAGATAAGGGGTTGTCCAACTTATGTGAAAAAGTTTCAAAGGATAAGCTTGGGACAAGATTTGACAAGTACAGATTTGTTGGACATCCAAAAGTAAGTTTAGGGCATGTGTTCTATAATCCTACTTAGCAAAAGGTGTTTGTTGCGAAACACGTTGCCTTCTAAGATAAAGGTGTTTATCATTGAAGGGGCTAGTGGGAGGATAATAGATCTTGAAGAGTTCAAGAACCACAAAACACTATAAGTCAAATAAGAAGAACCTGTAGATAGACCTATTGTACCACAACCGAATTGTAAATCTGGAATAGTACCAAAGATACCTAGGAGGTATGGATTCATCATGGATGATGATGATGAGGTACACATCATAGAAGATGATGATCCAGAGTTACATTCGATGAGGTAAGACTTCTAGAGTGTACAAAAAGGGTCAGTGGGAGCGTCGTGAAATTTCTAGTATTATATGTTAATATACTACGGATGAGGAATAACATACCAATGCTACAATCAGTAAAGATAAAGTTGTCTAAACATTCCTCCACGAATGATTTGGGAAGAGTATCTTAATTGGGGATAAAATCTATATAGATAGATTCAAGAGGATGCTCGACTTAACCCAAGAAATGTATATTCATTTGATGCTAAAGTCGTTTAGCATGGCAAGCTCCAAGAGATGTTTCATGTTGATGAGCCATGGAGTGTATCTCTCTTAATAGTCCCCACAAACTCCTAAAAAGAGAGATCGCATGAGTGACAATCATGTATGTAATGAAATATACGAGACCTGATGTTGATCAGTCATATTCTAGAGAAGTTCACTGTGAGACAGTGAAAAACATCTTAAAGTACTTAACCGGCACTGAGGATGTGATCAGATTTATGGTGAGTCTGAGTTAAAACTAGAGGGCTTAACAGACTCAAGTTTTTCAGACAGACCAAGACGACAGAAAATCCACTTCAAGGTAAAGGGTTACCTTGAATAGTGGTGTAGTGAATTGGAAAGGTTCCAAACAGCAAAGAATTGCTGGTTTAGTGATAAAGACAAAGTATATAGCTATAAATGAAGCTACAAGTTGATTGTTTGGATGAAAAGTTCATTACAGAACTAGGAATAGTTCCTAAGTCTCATCTTGGATCTAAACATGTGTTCTGGTATTTTCATTTGATTATAAGAATCATTGAAAGATGAGAAATCACTATAGAGATAGTGAACTCTCAAGAACAACATTGCATATCCATTTACTGAAGCTTATCCAACAGCAGGATAATCGTCAATTAGAGAAGAAGAGTATGAGATACCATGACGATTGGCTTTAGTGTAAGTGGGAGATTGAAAGTAGTATGCACTCAAGCCAATTATGTTTGATGATAAATCATATACTTTATAACAATCTTATTCATTTATTAATAAAGAGTATTAATTTATTAAAGGCTTTTAATTATCTACATGTTGCTGTTTTATAATATGTGATAAACCCATAGTTTTAAGCAATGCTTTTAGAATAATGATGATGATCATTCTAATGAGATCTAAATTCTTAGAAAGCTTAAAACTAAAATAGTTCCCAATCGTTGGATTACTAAATTGGGGATTAGTGAATCCAGGATAGATTGGTACATACGTTGCTTGCTTTCGTTGGATGAGGATGATTGATCTCATGATCATTTGTGTGGAGACACTAAAGCAAGTATGCGGTGCTTATTAGAGAATAAGTTCTTTGAACGCGGCTCGCTAAGAAATACCTAATGGAGTTTTACTTACTGTCGATAGGAATTTCTGTAGTGATAGTAGACAAGTAATCCTTGGACTTGAGATCATCATAGTATCTTGTGTATGATGAGTTATACTTTGACTTATTCCTTCAGACCCTTAGGGTATATCAAAGGGTATGCTTGGGTATAACAAGTTGTACATGGAGATAATATACGATCAATAAATAATCTACCACTTCTAGTAAAAGAAGAGAAACGTTCTATGTGATTCGATAAATGAAAACCCAGTAGTCCTTGGCCAAGGCAGAATGAAATTAGAAAGGAGTTTCTAATTTGCATTATTTGGAGTTGTGCATTTAAGAGTCGAAATACATATAATTAAATAAAATAAGACTTGACAGTAATTCCATGTCTTATATTTAATTGGGACATTGTATGGTGGAAGGATTGAATTGTACGGTAACTATTTACTCAAAGGTTCTTTTATGATTAATGTTGAAATCTATATTATCTGGAAAGTCGTTGATCGCTAGGGAGGCTTATCCCTATTGTAGAATAAATATTATTTATTTAAATAAATTAATTGTTTAATTTATTTATTTAAATAAGATTAGAATTGTTCTAATTAATTTATTCACAACCGGTTTAATATGGAGAACCTAAAGGGTCACACCATAAAAGGAAGAATAATTATTTAAGAAGTTAATAGCATAATCGTATAATAATATGTTATGTATATTTAATTTAATCTATGGTGATAGAATAAATTAAATAGCTTAATATTTATTATTTAATATTTTAGAAATATTAAATATAAATTAATAAGAGGAGTCTTATTAATATTATTACAATTATTATTATTATTTTAATTTCTAAAAGAGTTTAGGAATTAATTTAATATAAGTACTCTCATTTATTCTTAATTGGATTAGGAAGGAAAATTAGTTAAAAGAGTTTAATTAATTATCCCTAATAAGATTAGGGAGCCCCTTTAATTAAAAGGGTTTAATTAAATAATACCTTATTTTAATAGGGTTACTTGATATCTTTATAAGAGGAGTCTTATATCAGATATCAAAACTACGTTATATTCCAATGGTTGGAGAGTACGCTCTTTTTCTATAGAAATAGAAAAACTAGGGTTTAGCCAACCTCCCATCTTCTTGAATCATTCTTCTTCCTTGGTGGATAACCTCTAGAGGCCAAACACTTGGGTGGCTAACGTTGATCAAAGAAAGAAACCAAACCCAGTGAATTCAAGTTGAACACGAAAGGATTTGGAGGTGAACTTGTACCTGAGGAAGCTCGATCTTCAAGGGTATGATTTTATTCTTTATCTTTTCGTTTAATTAATAATTGTGCATAAAGGGTGATCCGGGTATATGGTTTGTAAAATTTTAAAACTCTGATTTTTACACGTTTCCGCTTATTTTTGCAATTTGATTGCGTTCATAAATATTATAAACCTAACATAATATTCATAAATCAACTATAATTTGGTTAGAAAAAGAAACTAATTTTGTAGTGAATAGTAACTCGTGAATAGTAATTCATGAATAGTAACTCATGAATAGTAACCCTGACACAAAAAGGTAGAAATTTCATAATAAAATCTATACCAATATTTCGGTATAATGATATTGAAAGAATAACATTTCTTAAACTTATAAACAATTTATTTTAATTGTTTACGCTTTACTAAATAATGCATTTAATCATCATAAAATGCCAAACTTATAAGACTTCATCACCAATAACTAAAACCCTCATCAAAAATCTGCATATACCACATATATGATTCTCAAGCCATAAAATCATATTTTCCAATTTTATTCCTTCACATAACATATTTAACTCATTTATTCATAACTAGTCCATTTTCATAAAAATACCAAATTAGTTCCAAAAATATTTCTTTTCTGTGATTTAGTATAATATAGTCCCATATTGAACATATATTTTTCTTAGAATTTTTAAAATTCATTTACTATTTTTCATATAGCCAAAACCGCCGAATATTTAGATATTTATCATAAATTGTACTTTTATCCAAAAATTTCGAAATTCATAGAGTACACTGATATTATATAGATGTACTCCCAATAAAAATCTCATCAATTTTGGAGTTAACCACAAGGAGTTATAAGCGGTTACTTTTAAAATAGTCTTTTCTCATAAAATTCATAACTCTTAATCTATACATCCAAAAATCACCATTTTTGGACACAATCAATAAAACTCATCAACATATCATTTCAAATTTTCCCAGAATTTTCTGAAGGTCAGAAGAAGTACGAACTAAAAAACATAATAACCCTTAAAATCCCTTACTATCCCTTACCTCAAAAGAGCAACACTTCTGACTGGATATCGGATATGACGCTGAAGGAAACTTGCACTAATGAATATCAACTCACCAAGTATCTAAATACTCACAAAATACACTCAATAATCTAGAGAGAAAAAGAGAGAAAGCTTATGTTTCTGGTGTGATTTTCAATTCTAACTTAGCCCTCTATTTATAGGAAAATTTTTAGCGAGACTTTCGACTGCAACTTTGATGGCTTTACACGCTACTATTCTCACCCACCACATTTGAAATAAAATTCAGCATATTTCTTCACCAACCACAAGTAGGACCCACCAATTCTATAATTTTCCACCAAAATCATTTATAAACCTAATTTCCAAATCAGTCACCTCTTAAAATTCATAACAAATCATACGTTCATTTTAACGGTTCAAAATTTGTGGACATATACTTAACTTATATATGTATAACATATCCAAAAAAAATTACAACGATTCAACTATTCGGATTAAAAAATTATAACTCACATAATATATCTCAAAAACTTTGGTTTAATTTTTAATACCTTTATTTAGATAAAAATCGATAAAATACCTCAACATTAATTTCTTTATTTATAACCACATAAATAAATCCATCATTTATATTCACATCAAATAAATATTTTCTTATCATATAAATCAATAATTAATTATTCACAAATAATATTACTGAGAATCACAATTATGACAACAAGTAGTTCTCGAGGGAAAGAGGCTTTCCAATAAGAATTTTTCCTTCTTGGTGGTATGATTAGGTGACCAAACCTCTCATTGATGTGAACTTTCTAGACATTGCCAATAATGCTATCTAATAATATTATTCAAATAATATGAATTATTGATCCGATAATGAGAAATATTGTGCGTTGATAATTATGGAAACAACAATAATATAAAATATCAACGTTGATAATTATTGAATCAATTAAATAAAATATTGAGCGATTAATTATCGTAACAATTATTGAGTAGTGCCTTCTTATGTAAGGATCGATAATTCAAAAATATTGTGTAAGCCGGTAACTTCTTGTGAAAACACGTGTATTCTTCGTATTTTAACCAAGGGTATTCAAACGGTGTTATTGAGAACTTATTCTGTAGTTATTTATAAAAACTTAATTTTGTCATTTTCTTCATCCGACAGTTATTCTGTTATTGGGCCCACAAATGGCTGCGCCGTCGTACGAATATTTCTCGACAGAAAGAATATTCCACGACCAAACGAATATTTCTCGACAATAATGAATACTTTATAACCACTTGCGTATTTTGAAAAAAAATTCATATATCTCCCTTAACTTTAACTTTTATCAATTTAATCATTTACTGAATAGAAAAATTGAATACTTTTATTTCATAAAATTCGAGGTCTTACATATAATGTTATAGTTGTGGATAATATTTATAAATTTTGTAAAGTAAGCAAGTTGTTATAAAATATTAAATTTAATTGGGAATATTCTTTTAATCGGAGAATATTAAATCACGATGGAACAATCATTGGTGAATCCCACAATGTAATTATTATCGGAGTTAGAAAACGACATAAATATCTTTTATAAAAATAACGGCGAAAATTTTCTGAATTAATCTGTTGAAATACCCGGTGGTAAAAGTATCTGATAATACTGCGTGGTTATATAATAGACACAGATTACATATCTGAGATTTTGGATTATTGATGCTTATGTAAGAAGTCACTACTCAATAATTGTTACAGTAATTATTGTTCAATATTTTATTTTATTGATTGCTACATTGATATTTTATATTATTGATTCAATAATTGTCACTGCACAGAAAAATGGTAAAATACAAAGTCGACCACTGAACGCAAATTGAGCCCCCAGATCTAATGTGGACAATTTTTATTTTATTTTACATGTGGACGGGTTGACGGGGCGAATATTGAACTTAATCCCAAAAATTATGTTGCTGCCAAGATTCGAACTTGAACGCAAATTGAGCCCCCAGATCTGACGTGGATAATTTTTATTTTATTTTACACGTGGACGGGCTGACTTGACGAATATTGAACTTAATCCCAAAAATTATGACTTGGATCCAATGACCAACTAAGCAAACAAGTCTATATGTTATAATTTTGCAAGGATTAATATTTATAACTAAACAAATCATTTCCCTCAATAATAATAATAATAATAATAATAATAATAATAATAATAATAATCTTGGATGACGTATTTGTCGGCCTTTCTGTCACGTGTCTTTTACCACTCGTAAAACTTTCTGAAGCCACTTTCCCTTTTTGTTTTTTGTTCTAAAACAACAATCACACAAAAATTAAAAAATTATATGAAGTACAAAAAATGAAAAACACATTATATACTTGAGTTTATTAAATTATACCTGTTCATATGAAGTACAAAAATAT
>CM035164.1:90817398-90994067 GCA_020205615.1 Panax quinquefolius
GGGGTATTATTTCTTTCGTATTCATATAGGGATATTATTTTTGTTCAATATTCGTATGAAATAATATCTTCTTCCATACTCTGTAGTATGTAAGTAATATTATTTCGTTTCAGATTCTGAATTCTACACTTATGTTGACAAATATTGCTTCTATACTCCTTGAAATTAGTAGAATATCCTTGGAATTTGCGTTTCATCTAGTATCGTTTCACAAGGATATTTTTCAGAACATTCTTGTTAAGGTTAATCTTTTCATGCCGGAGTACTATTCACGGGATACTATTCACGAAGTACTATTCAAGACAAAAATTAATTTCTTTTCTGTCCAAATTATTCTTGATACAATATTATTCTTGAATTTTACTCCATAAAGCAGTATCATGTTGACAATTTGGACATTATTGAATTCTGGATAAATTGAATTATAAATCTTTAAATTTTATCCTTCCTCTCATTTAATTGAATTCTTATATCACTGTCATCATCCTCATGCTTATATTATGATAAAAGTCATCTTTGGCTGTAGTGCATAGATGGACTGTTGATTGGTATGATTATGACTAGGGATTATTCTGTATAATCATGACCCGAAAGGTTACAAATGATGTGGTAAAGGTCCTCATTGGCCCGTAGTGCATTGATGGACAGTTGTTGGTATGATCATGACCATTGGTGATACTAATGAATATCCTTGGCCCATAGTGCAGGGATGATTCGATGATGTGGATTATTATTTATTGTCGAGTCTCAATTGATAAAATTGTCGATAAACTTTTTAAATCATAGAAGATAGTAGATATCATGCTCTACTTGACTCTTCTAATGGATTTCTTGTTCCGCTGCAGTTAAACTTGATGTTTATTATATTTTATCAGTTTAACACTATTGAAGGCTAACGATAATTTATTATGCATTATCTTAGTCATAATATTTCTTACTGGGCTAGTTGTGCTCACCCTTTGCTTTCATTGTTCTCTTCTGGAAATGAGAATATAGCTGGGACTAGTCGGGGAACGGAGTGACGGTCCAGATAGGTGGCTATAGTAGTCCTCACTATTATGTGAAATAGTGTGATAATAATTGTTATGAGGACTTTATTTGAGTTTGTATACTCTCTACGAGATATTATTCGTATTGAAACTCTCAGCTACGTTTTGTCATACTGTATCAAAGAAGTTTGTATTTAAGAAGTTTGTATCGAAGGTCGTTCTATGACCTAGAATATACGAATGTGGTTAATATTCTGGCTTTGTGCTAGGATTAATTGTTGTGAATTATCAAGACGAAAACGAAGGTTTTTTGAGAAGATTTTTCGTAAAAACACTATTCATCCGATTTCGTTCGGAGCTAGGGTTTGAAATTTCGAGAAAACGTGTAAGATAGAATATGAAGATATTATGGAATATCCAATAATATTTCTGTTATGGAAAACGAAGTTTTCGCCTGCGGACTTAAAACCTAAGGGTTTGTGAGAGAGATTTCCGAAAGGGAAATGCAATGCGTATAGTCATTTCGATGATTATACATATGACATACGAGTATTATACTAGTATGAATACGAGTATGGTATGTAGAATAGTACGACGTATAATAAGAATATCGTAGGAGTATTAGACGAAGAGAATACGGGAGTTATACACGTAGAATACGAGAAGTATTAATGGAGTATGAGTAAAGAATTTTGGTATAATCCAATTGGACTTAAACCAATAGCAAGCCCAATCCAAAAAGTTAAACCGCGGGTCGAACCGGTGGGTCATGGGATGGGTAAAACCCATGGGGCAACCCATGGGAGGATCCATGAGTGAGTGGGCCGGCCACTTAATGGCCAAGAAAAGGCAATACTTGATCACCAAGTACTTTACTTGGTGATAAAGAAGTGAATAGCAAGGAGGTGGGGTTTGGACAATTTTGGCCCTCAATTGGATTTCTATAAATACAAAGCTTGGGTTGAGTATTTGTTGTTTTGAAAATCTTTTTCAATCTATATTGAGAAAGAGAAAAGCTAGAAACACTTAATCAATCTACTTCCAAGCAAACCTTTAGACGTTTATCAAGAACGAGAAGTACGTCAAAGGTAAATTCTCATAAACCGTAACCTTCATCTTTTTTGATTCCTTTCTCGTAGAAAAATCATAGATTTGTGGAGCATGTTTATTGAGGAGAGATAAGGAGGTCTATTAATGATCAAATCATTGATATGTCATGACCAAATAGAAAGCGTAAGTGTTTACGTGAGTTAAAACCGTAGAAAGTCTTGAATGTGAACTTAGTTATGAATGAACGATTTGAAAATCGTTATAGCTAAGGAATGTGCATATTGTTTGGTTAGGATATAGATGGTGAATCAATGGAGTGTTCCATTTTATTTGGCTTATAGAACACGAGTAACGAAGTTATGACGAATTTTGCGAAAATAGACGTTAAACGTCGAAAATGTAAAATTCTTGGATTAAGGGTCAAAAGTTTCCGTGTGACTTAAAAACGTTGGTTTCCAATGTTAACACATGAGATAAGGTAATTAAGAGTCGTTGGCACAACAATTGTCGAATTCCGACTTATAACAAAGAAAACGAGTATTGAACGGTCAAAAACGTTAAAATATGCATGAATGGTTTTAAAGGAAGAGTCGATGCCGGTTTTAACTCGGCTAGACAAGTATTGAAGAATGGATTGATTTGTTTACAAGTCTTTCGATATAGAACTGTTAACGCTATCCTATGCTAAGTATTTGGTACGGATGTAAAGGTAAGTTTGTCTATGTACAAACAAAATTATTTTTCATCGATTATTCGATGGGCACGCGAGGTTGCCAAATGTTAAGCATAAATACGTTTAACGTAAGAGTGTTGATCAATATAGAGTACAATAAGCTGATCACCTAGAAGTGCTCGTAAGTAAAGACGGATGGATGGCCTTAGTGCCGGACGTCCTTTTCAAGTATGAAAATGAAAAGAGTATGTTCATGGTCTATCGAATTGGTCGTAATTCGAAGCTATTATATGTACTTTGGAATTGTTGTTATGACATGAGAAGTACTAGTCAGATGTTTCATAGTGCTTCATAGTTAATTATTCAGTTATGGAAGTAAAGCATGTAATTGTTAATATGATATTCATATGATTCTTTGTTAAGACTTGTTGAGCTAGTTATGCTCATTCTTGCTTGAACCATATATTTGCAGCTAAAGCCGAACAAGCTGAGAGTTCTAAGAGAGATAAAGGCAAGGCTAAGATGGACAATTAATCGTCCTGTAATAGATTAGTGTAATTGTATGTAATATACTTACGAAGAACAAAGAATGTATTCAGTTTATGAACCTGGGAAAGTATTTATTACAAATGTAATACAAAGATAGTAATTACACTCATTTTGTTGTTATCTCAATGGAATGATTGTATGGATTGTAGTATCGTGGAGCACCATCTGTCAGGTTGGAAGATACCCGGATTTGGGGGCGTCACATAAACAACAACACCGACCAAATGATGAACGATGAAATTTTCAGAGGCTTTCTGCAATTCATGCAACATCAGGCGAGAGAGACTCCTGTCAAAAATGCAGGTGGAAATACTGACAACTTACAGATGGTCACTGCTAAGCAGTTCAAGGAACTGGGACCACAGAAGTTTTTGGGAGAGCAAAAACCACTTAAGGCGAAGGCGTGGATAAAGCAGATCACCAAGATATTTGACGTCTTGGGATGCTCCGAGGAGCAAAAGGTTCCCTTTGCCGCCTTCATGTTGCAAGGAGAGGCAAATTACTGGTGGGAATCCATAAAATGTACCCAACCTGCCGCACTGAAGATGTCTTGGGAGAAGTTCCAAGAACTGTTCAACGACAAGTACTTTCCCGAAAGTATTCGTCACATGAAGGAGGTGGAGTTTATCAAGCTGGAGCAAAACAATATGTCTGTGTCACAACACTGAAGCTAAGTTTCTTTGAGTTGTCTTGGTCAAGGTCCACTTGGTTGATAATGAGGAGAGAATGGACGCGGATGTTTCTAAGAGGTTTGAAACCCGAGATATGTTAATACCTAATTTCTCACAAACTGTGTTTGTATTAAGATGTTGTAAATAAGGCTCAGTTATTGGAGCGCGATAATGAGTTAACCCAACCAAGAGAAAGTAGCCGACAAATCAATAATACCAGTGATAGCAGTAATCGAAGCGGTGACAACAAACGTGGAGGGAATCAACATGCCAGAAATGGTAACCACTTCGGTGGTAATCATGGCCAAGATAATAGAAGTGAAAATTTCAAGAAGAGGAAATTCAATAATGATGGAAAGACGTCAGCACCAACACCTATTGTTAAGAAAGGAGAACGAATGGCCGGTCGTATATGTTACAAATCTGAGAGGGAGGGACACATCACCAAATCATGACCTTAAAGATTCAAAACATGTTACAATTGTGGAAGAGAAGGTCACCTAGCCCAATTTTGTCATGCACCAAAGTCAAGTGCAGCTGGGATGGAGGCATGAAAGGCCGTCCCAAACAAGATAAAACCGGTAGTTCAAGGGAGAGCGTTTGTCGTAACCTCCCAAAAAGCGAGGAATCCGAACAAGGTGATCACGGGTAAGCTAATCATAAACTCTAGAGAAGTCTATACCTTATTTGATACCATTTCTACCCATTCTTTTATTTCTCCTACTTGCGCTCAACATTTAAATTTATCTCCGGAGAAATTAGACTTTGATTTATCTGTTGAAACTCCGTTGGGAGAAACCTTCATTACATCCACTGTTTATAAGTCTTGTTTGATTCAAATTCCAGAATGCGCGTTACACCGTCGATCTTATCTATTTGAAAATACTTGCATTTGATGTGATTTTAGGGATTGATTGGTTAACTACTCATCATGCTAAAATCGATTGTTTTCGTAAGGTTGTTAGCTTTCATATCCTAATTAACCTATTATGCGAATTCAAGCAACCAAACCACTAAAGTCAATCACTGTCATATCAAGCCATAAAGCTATTCATTTATTAAAAAACGGATGTCAAGCTTTCTTAGCCCATGTATCACGATTTAAACAAAAATACGCCGATTTGAATGATATTTCTATTGTTAATAAATTTCCGACGTATTCCCTCAAGAACTTCCGCTTTACCCCCAGCGAGAAATCGAAATTTTGTATCGACCTTGAACCCAAAGACAAAACCCATTTTCAAAGCCCCATATCGAATGGCTCTATTGAACTTCGTGGAGTTAAAAACCCAACTCTGTGAATTGTTAGACATCGGTTTCATTCGTCCTAAGACGTCTCCTTGGGGTGCTCCTGTTCTATTTGTAAAGAAGAAAGATGGAAGTGTGCGATTTTGTATTGACTATCGGGAGTTGAATCATGTCACCGTCAAAAATAGGTACCCGTTACCTCAAATTGATGACCTGTTTGACCAGTTGCAAGGTGCTAAATTCTTTTCAAAGATTGATCTTCGTTCCAGATATCATCAGTTAAAAGTTAAAACTGATGACATTCCAAAGACTGCTTTCAGAACTCGGTACGGGCATTACGAATTCCTATTCATGTCTTCTGGATTGACTAATGCTACTGCGGCCTTCATGGATATGATAAACCAAGTATTCAAGGAATATTTGGATCATTTTGTTGTTGTCTTTACTGATGACATCCTCATATACTCCAAAAGCCGTGAAGATCATGAGCAACACTTGAGGCTAATACTCCAAAAGCTTCGTGAAAACAAGCTATATGCCAAGTTGAAGAAATGCGAGTTCTGGCTTGAGGAAGTAGCATTCCTTGGGCACGTGATATCAAATCATGTAATATCCGTTGACCCGACAAATATTGAAGCAATTCAAAGCTGGAAGAAACCTAAGTTAGTTACCAAAGTATGTAACTTTTTGGGCTTAGCTGGTTATTATCGGAGATTCGTGAAAGAATTTTCTCGAATCACTACTCCATTAACTCAGGTTACTCAAAAAGATACAAAATTCGGTTGGAGCGAGGAATGTGAGAAGAGTTTTCAAGAACTCAAGATGAGACTCATTTCAGCACCTGTTCTAAAAATACCATCTGGTTCGGAGGGATATGTCATCTACAGTGATGCTTCAGGCAAGGTTTTAGGATGTATTCTCATGCAACATGGGAAAGTCATAGCCTATGCCTTGCGACAACTCAAAGAATATGAGAGGAATTATCCTACTCATGATCTAGAGTTGGCAGTTATCATTTTCGCACTTAAAATCTGGAGGCATTACCTGTATGGGGAGAAAGTGGAGATCTTTACGGATCATAAAAGCCTAAAATATTTCTTCACTCAAAAGGAACTCAACATGCGGCAATGAAGTTGGCTTGAACTACGAAAGATTATGATCATAATATTCAATACCATCCTGGAAAAGCGAACGTGGTAGCTGACGCATTGAGTAGAAGATCATATGTGGGTATGAGTGCAATATTGTTAACGCAAAAGCCCATTTTGTATGACTTGCAAAGGATGGAGATAGAGATAAAGACTCTAGGGACCCACGTGATGATGGCAAATATACGAGTAGAACCGACTTTAATCGATAAAGTTAAAATTTCTCAAACTACAGACCTGGAACTGATGCGTATGAAGAAGAAAGTGCAAGAAGGTGCTATTCTGAAAGTAAGAATCGATGAAGAAGGAATACATAGAGTCAACTCTAGACTTTGTGTTCCTAACGACTCTAATTTGAAGTATAAGATCATGATGGAGGCACACAACACACCATTTATAATCCATCCTGGGAGTACCAAAATGTATCATAAAATTTGACATACATTTTGGTGGAGCAATATTAAGAGAGAGATATCAGAGTTTATCTCAAGGTGTTTAACATGTCAACGGTCAAGACGGAGCATCAAGTGCCAAAAGGTCCATTATAACCACTTGAAATTCTAGAATTGAAGTAGGAGCACATTACCATGGATTTCGTTACCGGTCTTCCCAAGGTTTCTCAAGGCATAGATGCAATTTGGGTCATTGTTGATAGATTGACCAAGTCTGCTTATTTCTTACCTATACGAGAAACTTATACACTTGAACGTCCTGCTCATATGTACATAAATGAGATTGTAAGATTGCATAGTATGCCAATATCCATAGTTTCTGATCGAGACCCAAGATTCACTTCACGATTTTGGGTTTGTTTACAGAAAGCTATGGGCACAGATTTACGATTTAGTTAGGCATATCATCCTCAAACGGATGGGCAGTCGGAGAGAACTATTCAAACTCTTGAAGATCTATTAAGACTCTATGTCCTTGACTTCAAAGGAAGTTGGGACAAGTTCTTACTATTGATGGAATTCTCCTACAACAACAGTTATCAATCAAGTATCGGAATGGCTCCGTTCGAGGCCTTGTATGGAAGAAAGTGTCGTTCTCCAGTATGCTGGGATGAGGTGGGTGAAGAAACGTTGTTGGGACTGGAATTGGTACGTATGACTACAAAAAAGATTCAAATGATCCGGCAACGTATAAAGACCTCACAAGATCGACAAAAGAGTTATGCTGATCTTCATCGAAAGGACGTGTAATTCAATGTTGGAGAACATGTGTTGTTACGTGTTGCTCCATGGAAAAGAGTTACAAGATTTGGAAAGAGAGGAAAGCTCAATCCTCGATTCATTGGCCCATTTAAAATCCTTGATCGAGTAGGAACTGTGGCTTATAGACTCGCCTTACCGCCAAGTATGTCTCGTGTTCATAACATTTTTCATATATCTATGTTACATAAATATGTGGAAGACCCGAACCACATTATTGAGTTAGAACCAGACGAAATAGCGGAAGATTTAACGTATGAATATGTACTTGTTAAAATCTTGGATAAGAAGGAACATATTCTACGCTCTAAGGTTATACCTCAAGTCAAAGTTTTTTGGAGAAACCATGATGTTGAGGAAATGACCTGGGAGTTAGAATCTGAAATGAAGTCAAGGTATCCTCACCTCTTCGACATACCAAGTATGTACTCTAATTTTGAGGACGAAATTTCATAAGAAGGGGAGATTGTAAGACCCAAACTTTTATGAATAAAAATTATTTTTTTTAAATATCATTTTGAATATTATGGTGTGGATTTGATATAATATTATAGTTGTGGGTAATATTTATAAATTTTGTAAAGTAAGTAAGTTGTTATAAAATATTCGTTTAGTCGGGGAATATTCTCTTTGGTCGAAGAATATTCGTCCGATAGAACAATCATTGGTGGACCCCACAACAGAATTATTGTCGGAGTTAGAAAACGACAGAAATGTCTTTTTATAAAAATAACGGCGAAAGTTTTACCGTTAACTGTTGAAATACCCGGTGGTAAAAAAAATACGATGTCTGGCATATGGTCAGCATAGTAGCACACAATATTGTACAATATCTTAGATTATTGATGCTTATGTAAGAAGTCACTACTCAATAATTGTTACAGTAATTACTCTTCAATATTTTTTTTTATTGATTGCTACATTGATATTTTATATTATTGATTCAATAATTGTCATTGCACAATATTTCAAATTATCAAATCAATAATTCATATTATTTGAATAATATTATTATTTGCATTATTGACAATGTCTAGAAAGTTTTATCGAGGAAAGGGGTTTGGTCACCTAATTGCGCGCCAATAGGGAGAAATCCTTATCGAAAAGCCCCCTCTTTCCTGGGAATGACCTGGTTGTTAAATATTGTGAGTTATAATATTAATGATGAATAATTGTTGAAAGATTAAATATGTGTTGATTGAAGATAAAGTGATTTGTGGTTATATTTATTCAATTTTTGATATAAAGAAAAAGTCTGTTATGAGACGTTTGTGGTAAGTTTATTTTATTCTATGGGGGCCCATATGTCATCATCTAAGAGTCACTTTTGCCAATAGTAATTACCTTTACTAGATGTCAAACCACTTGACGTTTCATATTACAGGCGTCAAACTAATTGTCGTTTCACATTACAGGCGTCAAACCAATTGTCGTTTCACATTACAGGCGTCAAACCACTTGTTGTTTCACATTACAGGCGTCAAACCACTTTTCTTTTCACATCACCAGTCGTCAAGCCACTTGCCTTTTCACATTGCTTATTTCTTCTTTCATTCTCACCAATTCACTACGACTCATAAGAGAATTCTATAGAGAGAGAATTAGAGAGAAAGAAGAAGAGTATTCTGTTACTACACTATTTCAGTATCCAATCTCCAACTAAGGTAAGGGGTATTATTTCTTTCGTATTCATATAGGGATATTATTTTTGTTTAATATTCGTATGAAATAATATTTTCTTCCATACTTTGTAGTATGCAAGTAATATTATTTCGTTTCAGATTCTGAATTCTACACTTATGTTGACAAATATTGCTTCTATACTCCTTGAAATTAGTAGAATATCCTTGGAATTTGCGCTTCATCTAGTATCATTTCACAATGATATTTTTCTGAACATTCTTGTTAAAGTTTAATCTTTTTATGCCGAAGTACTATTCACGGGGTACTATTCACGAAGTACTATTCACGGGGTACTTTTCACAAAATACTATTCACGGGGTACTATTCATGACAAAAATTAATTTCTTTTCTGTCCAAATTATTTTTGACACAATATTATTCTTGAATTTTACTCCATAAAGTAGTATCATGTTGACAATTTGGACATTATTGAATTCTGGATAAATTGAATTATAAATCTTTCAAATTTATCCTTGCTCTCATTTAATTGAATTCTTATATCATTGTCATCATCCTCATGCTTATATTATGATGAAAGTCATCTTTGGCTGTAGTGCATAGATGGACTGTTGATTGGTATGATTATGACTAGGGATCATTCAGTATAATTATGACCCGAAATGTTACAAATGATGTGGTAAAGGTCCTCATTGGCCCGTAGTGCATTGATGGATAGTTGTTGGTATGATCATAACCATTGGTGATACTAATGAATATCCTTGGCCCGTAGTGCAGGGATGATTCGATGATGTGGATTATTTATTAAGCTGAGTCTCAACGATAAAACTGTTGATAAACTTTTTAAATCATAGAAGATAGTAGATATCATGCTCTACTTGACTCTTCTAATGGATTGCTTGTTCCGCTGCAGTTAAACTTGATGTTTATTATATTTTATCAGTTTAACACTATTCAAGGCTAACGATAATTTATTATGCATTATCTTAGTCATAATATTTCTTCTTCGGGCTAGTTGAGCTCACCCTTTTGCTTTCATTGTTCTCTTCAGAAATGAGAATATATTTGGGACTAGTCGGGGAGCGGAGTGATGGTCCGAGATAGGTGTATTATAATAGTCCTCACTATTATGTAAAATAGTGTGATAATAATTGTAATGAGGACTTTATTTGAGTTTGTATACTCTCTACGAGACATTATTCGTATTGAAACTCTCAGCTACATTTTGTCGTACTGTATCAAAAAAGTTTGTATTTAAATTATGTACTATGTATTTGGCGACTCAAGATGGGTGATGTATACCTATTTTGGGGGCGTCACATCTAATAATATTTCAGTTATGGCAAACGAAGTTTTTGCCTGTAGACTTAAAACCTAAGGGTTAGGAAATGTGATTTTCGAGAATTTAAGGTTTACGTATAATGATTAGGGTTATTATACGTGAGGAATACGAGTATGATAATAGTTATTATACGAGTATAGTTAGCAGATAATTACGACGTGAGTTATACGCGTAGAATACGATTAGCTCTTAATGGACTTGAGTTTATGAACTTTGCATAATCCAATTGGACTTGGATTATGTCAAGCCCAATGTTTATGAAGTTTAAACCCAAGTTAGGCCCAATATGAATTATTGTTAAGGCAAAACCAAGAAATCAAATCACGGATCGAACCGACGGGTCACCGGATGGGTTAACCCATGGGGCCACCCGTGGGGGGGGGGGCACAAGGCATGTGGGCCGACCACTTGGCCACCAAGTAAAGTAGTTACTTGGTGGCTACACAATGAATAGTAAGGAGGTGGGGGCACAAAGACCACTTTACCCTCCATTTGGTTTTTCTATAAATAGGAAGCTAGTTTAGTTCATTTGTTGATTTACAAACTTTAACCAACATATTTGAGAGAGAGAAAAGAGCTAGAAACTAGAAATCAAGTGAGCTTGAAGCAAATCATAAGAGTTTTTAGTAAGAACGCGAAGAACGTAAGGGTAACTTTTTGTAAAACGTTAGTCTTCGATCTTTTTCGATTTCTTTTTAGTAGAGAAGTATGATTTGGTGGAGCATGTCTCTTCCGGAGTCATAAAGATGGCTAATAGTGGATTAAGTCATTATAAATCATGTATGATTATTAATTATAAGCGTTAAGTAAGTTTTAAAATCAAAGAAAACCGTAAAGCGTTTATTTTGTTGTTGATGGACAAATTGAAAACCATCATAGGGTATGTGCATCTTGTTTAGTTAGTATGTAGATGATGAATCAATGGAGTTTTGCCATTTGATTTGGTGTAGACAACTCAAGTAACGAAGTTATGGCGAATTTTACAAAATTAGCCGTTAAACGTTGAAAACGTAGAAATCTCAGATTAGTAGTCAAAAGTTGCCGTGTAGCTTGGAAACCTTGATTTTCAATGGCATCATGTAAGATAGGGTATTCAAGAGTCGTGGACTCAAGAATCGTCGAATTTTGACTTAGAATGAAGAAACAAGCTATGAACGCTCACGATAGTTAAACGAACGGTCAATAATGAACTAATCGGTGAATTTCGTGTTAAAAGATTCAAAAAAAAATATTTTCTAATGAAATCATAGAGTATGTGATTTATGAGCTAATGGCTTTTGAACGAGCCAATTTGGATGTAAAGCGAATAAGTTATGAGCCCGAGAATCTCACATAATAAGAAAACTGTCATGACTATCTGAGGCTCAGGGTCGGCGCCGCAGCGCGACCCCAACCTTTAAATCCCGCACCGGGTAGAGGCATTAGCTACTGAAGTATGGCGTCGCAACGCCAATGGTAGGCATAATACCGACGCCGCAGCGCCGAGCCAGGGGAAATGTTGAACTAGTTAAGGTTTTGAAACCAAATGATTGTAAGATCATTATGGGGGCAAATGTATGTATGAAATGTACATGCTAAGATCATTCCTATATCATATATCATGATGACCTTGGAAATTGAACATAGATTGTAAATAATGAAATGATGAACGATAATAAGCCGTAAGGGCGGATAAATTCTTGAAACGAGTTTTATTAATGAAATAAATTCGGTTAAGACATAGAAGAGAAAGAAGTTGGTAAAAACAATGTGATTAGATTTATTTGGTAGCTAATTACCGCGTGCTATGTGAATATATCATGTAGATACTGTAAAAAATGAGAACTGTTGAATATTTATTGAAGACGCTTGAAGGCAAGTTTTCTTAACACTTGTCTGACCTTCGTGTTAGCCAAGTTTTCTATGTGATTCATGTTATGAGATGCATGAATTATTTTAACAAAAGGGTCGATACCAGTTTTACCTCGGCTAGACTAATCTTGAAGAGTTGATTGATTTATTTACAAATATTTTAATATAGAATTGTTAACGCTATCCTACACCAATTGTTTGGTACGTATTCAAGGTAAGCCTGAGTATGAATAAACAAATGTATTTTACATCGATTATTCGATGGGCACGCGAGGTTGCCAAAACTTAAACGTGAATACGTTTAATGGATGAATGTTGATCAACATAGAGTACTATAGGCTGATCACCTAGAAGTGCTCGTAAGATATATCAGACTTACGGTCTTAGTGTCGGGTTGTCCCTTTTCATGAATGAAAATAAAAGAGAATGTTTATGGTCTTTGACCTACTCAAAATTTCTAAGTTTCTATAAGTGCTTCGGAATTGTTTATAAGAAAGAAAAGTGTTATACAATGTTTCATAGTACTTCATAGTTATTTGTTCAGTTATTGAAGAATAATCATATGATTCTCGACGTGGTATCTATATTATACATTTCTAGACTTGCTGAGCTAGTTATGCTCACTTCTCGCTTGAATTATATGATTGCAGCTAAGGTCGAACGAGCTGAAGGTTCTAAGAAAGATAAAGGCAAAGCTAAGATGGATAATTAGATATCACTAGTATGTGTGTATATATTACACTTATGAACAATAAAGAATGTATTCAGTTTCAGAACTTGGGAATGAATTTATTATGATTGTAATAAGAATGTAGTTAAAACACTCATTTTGATGTTGTTTCAATGAAATGAATGTATAGTTAGTAGTACCGTGTAGCACCATCTGTCGGGTTGGAAGATACCCGGATTTGGGGGCGTTACAATGCTACTTGTTAGTTCCCAGAGGCACAATAGTTATCTAGAAGAGGGGTTGAATAGATATTTTAAATTTCTTTTTTTTTCAAAATACTTTGTTAGATTTGTTAATAAATTAATCACATCGGAATATATGATTTGTTTATTCCCCTTTAAAGATAAACTAAGTTAATGGTTGATAAACATTTATAACAGCTATAGCAGTTAAAGTAAGAATATAAAAGACACAGAGAATTTAAGTGGTTCAGAGCACTCAAGGCTCCTAGTCCACTCTTCTACTCCTCTAGTAGGAAATTACTAAGGATGTCTTTACAATATTTGAATCTCACAAATTCCTTCAAGACCAGCAGTCTTGGAACTTCTTATTTCACTTAGAACTCTTCAAGTCCAGCAGACTTGAAATACACTTGATGAGAGTTGAGTTCTTTGGGTTGTGCTACTCAGTTACTGTTAAGCGTATGTTTGAAAGAACTGAGTAGCTGAGCAAGCTTTCTTTCTTAATCGTAGAGTTGAGCGTTGAGTGTTCTTCAACTTTCTTTTTTTTGTTCTTGCTTACTTTCTTGCATCTGATTTGTATATAAGGTGTCTTTGAAATATGTCCGTTTGAAGGCGTCCGTTGAAGCATTAATTGTATTTGACATTTTTGAGCAGTGATGGTGACTTCCTGGAAATCTTCTGTTTAGCCGTCTGACCCACTGACACAGCAGACTGCTATCTCACCTAACACCTAAAAATGTGTTTTCAGCTAACATGTAGTACTTTCCTTAGCTTCTTCAATACGTTTATTTGTTATATACTAAGGATGCGTGTTGTGTCATTGGGATTCCCGAGAGTCTCAACATCTATAAACCATTCCATATTTGTTGTAATTGATTTTTCAACAAATGGACAAAGCTCGATGCTTCTGATGTAGACAGATGATGCACTATGATCACGATCATGGTGTCTTGTCACATTCGTTCTTGATACGAACTGATAGAGGAGAACACTACGATTTCTCTTAAGCACTGGTAGACTACGATCTTTTCTTGCTTAATTTGCAGACTTTACGCTTCCAAGAGCAGACTACGATTCTTGATTAGGCTCGGCAGACGTTTGGACCACTCTACGATTCTGGAAGAGGCCCTCCAAAGCAGACAAACTACGATTCTCAATACTCTACGATTCTGCCTTGATTTCTGCAAACTCTTGGCTGGCTCGACAAACTGCGTTTCTGTTGAAGCCTATCTATTACATTTCAAAATAGATCAACCTAACAGCTTTGATATTTTCTTCTATACATTCATTTACAAAATGATAAACATAAAGTACAGATCTACCCTAACAAGTTTTTATCAACCACTAAATCCTTGTACATGTATTCCCAAAAATCTCCCCCTATTTGATGTTGACATAACCAAGGAGATTTGTATCATGATCATCAATTTCTAGATGCAGTTGATAGAAAGTAAATATGACTTAGTGTTTTAGTGAGCAGGTGAAATCTCTAGAGAATAAGTATGAATTTATTGAAGTTTGTAAAGACAAATATTACAATAAAGCTTAGTTACATAAATAAGAAATAAATTTCAACTTATCTCTATTTCTTCTGCCTTTTGCTCCTTAGAGGATTGACATGCTTTGCAGCTCTCCTTCTCTTGCTGGCTTCATCTCTCCATGCAATATTTCTTCTTCCAGCTCGCTTTGACATAGCTTTTCTCCATGATCATGTCTATTCATAAAGGCAGGATCTCCAATTGGCATGTTTAGGCCAGTAGTGGTTACCCCTTGTGAGCAGGGAGATGGTCCTCGACTCCTTAGCGGTTGCGCCATGAGAATTGGCTGGCGCTGCTGCTGTTCAGATAGTGGAGTCTGATGGCGAGGCTGTCTTCAGGGAGGGCTTCTTGAAGATTGAGTAATGAGTTTCCCTCTGCCTTTTCCTTTCTCTCCTTCCCCTTTATTATCTCCCTTTATGTCAGCATCAAGGGTTCGAATGTCTTCAGACAGACGATTTATGCCTTGGACAAGTTCGTGGAGCTGATTCCTGGATTGAGCAATGTCTTCACTATTTTTTTGAACCAGAAAATCAGTCCGAGACTTGTTCTTTTGTAGAATAGCCAAGAAAGTGTCTGTTTGTTGCATCTGACTCATTAAATATTCTTGGAATTCTTTCATTGAGGTTCATAGGCTTGAGAGGCTTTCCATCACAAGTTTATTTTTGAGTTTCTTGAGTCTTCTGCAGAAGGAGAACTGCTTCCTTGTGCTTCCGGGCAGACTGAAAGTGTATTTGATCCCTTTCATTAATGTTGTGGATCATTTCCTTGATGATCTCCCTAAGCTTATTTGGGAGCTCAGAACTCAGATTGCTGGGAAAGGTATTGGCATCATCTATCAAATGATTCAACCTTGTATGCACGAGTAGAGAAGGAGTTTCAAGATCATCTTGAATATCTTTGGTCACTTTCTGTGATGCACTAGTCAACTCAAATTTTGTAGGAAGATCTGAAAAAAGCTCAAGAATTTGCTGAGTGTCTTGAGGAGAGGCTCTTGTATCTTGATTTTGCAGGTTTGAGAGAGCAAGATCAAGATCAAAGTAATTATTGGTTGAGGAGGAAGGGATATCCGAAGGAAGTGCATGTATGTGTGTTTGAGTTATAGGAGGAGGTGATGTTGGTGCTGGTTGAGTGGGTGACTCTATGATTTGACTAGGATCAATATTCGTAGAGTGAGAAATGGTGGGAGATGGTATCAATATAAAGTTAGGTTTATTTGGTTCATCAGTTATAGAATGATGAGATTCTGTAGCTGGAAATTGGTTTAGTGGGTGAAGAATCACTTCTAACCATCTTGGCAAATCGTAGAATTGGATGAAATTTGATGGAGGACAGTGATTAACTCTGAAAGAGATGGGAATCGATTGTACCTCATGCCTAGTTTCTGAAGAAGGATGGTTAGTGATCAATTTCTGAGCAAACGTGAGGTTGCTTGGGAATCCATGAGCTAGCACTGAGATTGCTGGATATGCTTTGAAAGTCAAGAACATGTGATCTCATGAGTTGAGAATTTGGGCTCTGTGATAGGGCATCATTGGTAGGTAAGAGAACAACTGATTGTAGTTGGCTCTCCTATATCCATCCCAACCCACTGCTATAATCTCAACTTCATCATCCTCTTCTTCTTCCCGATCTTCGTTTTCTTCATTTGAAACTTCCACCACTTCAAACATCTCCTTATTTCTTGTCTGATTTTCATCCCTTTCTTCCTCCATAGCTTTCACACCTTTGCTTTCCATATCTTCTTGTATCCCCCCTTCAGCTGTAGCACTTTTTGGCACAGGAACTTCGAGAGTCTCCCTCTCAATCTGATCATTCATTTGTTCTCCAGGCAGCTCCCCTCAGTTAGAGCATTTTCCAATGCAGGAATTTCAAGAATCTCTTTTTCTGCAACTATTTTTCTTTCTTCGTCCTTCAAGGCCTTCTCATTTTCAAGAATATATTTCTTGACAAGCTTTTTCCTTATCTTTCTGGGCTAAGCTTCAAATTTCGGTGCTTTCTTGATTTCAGATTCGATAGTTGGTTCATTTGAGATATCTGCGCAAAGATCCACTTACGAGTGATGACAAGTCTAGACTCAATGATCGGTAACGACTCTACGATCGAAGAGAGTGTATACTTCTTTGTTTTGTGGCTGCGTTTTTTCTTCTTAAGCAGCTGGGAGATGGTGGCTCTGTCTTCTTCCTCTTCAGATTGCTGCTCCTTCCTCTTCATTTCCTTTAGAATTTTAGTTCCTGAACTCTCTTGGGGTGCATCAGTGGTTGAGCCTTGAGGCTCTTCTGTTGTTTAAACTTTCATTTTCCTCTTACCCTTGCTTTTTCTGATCAAAGCGATGGTTTCCTCTTGATTAATTTCTTCTTCTTCTTCATTTTCCTTCACTACAGACATGTTTACTGGTAGCCCAGATACCTTTGCTTCACAAGTCCTTCCACTGGATTCAGACATCATTCTAACATTTTCTGCAGGGTTTTTTTTTCCAATTTTGAAACAGCTGCTGAGTCATTCTTCTGTTTGGGTTGATGGGTTCCCCTTCGTTGTCCCCAATTTTTTCACCTAAAGCAGATTGCAGGATTATGCTTATGAACCTCCCATAGAGCATTTTCCCAGAGCTCTTTGATTTCTTTGAGCTGAGTATCCACTTTCCAATCCAATCTGTGAGCAGAGGCCCATAGTTGAGTTGAATTATGAAGCAGATTGATGTCACGAGCTTTAGTTGAAATTCATTTACAGAGTCGTGGCCAGAGCTTTTACAGCATATGCACTTCCCAACAATGTCAGCAAGAAATTCATACTTCTGGGGAAACTCTTTCTTCTTGTACCCCTTGACATTCTAAAACTTTGTGTGGTGCATCAGACCTTCATGGAAGTCGATGACATCCATAGATATGAGTCCCTTTGATTTGAAACCTAGGGCTAGGTTTATATCTTCAGCTTTGAGTTTAATTTGTTCCCCCCTGACCCTTGTAGTGATAATATCATTCGCAAAGACTCCATTGATGTAGAACTCTTTCACCAGCTTCGGGTAGATCCTTGTGTTGGTGCTCAGAGATTCTTCAAGACCAGCTTTCTTCAGAAGAAATAGAATCTTGTGGAACTGAGGGTTAGCTTTCTTGAATTCATCGAAGCAGAGTTAATAACTAGATATAACATTGGAAGCAACCATTGATTTTCTTGAACAGAGGTTGGTAGATCGTTCTGAAAGCTAGGGTTTCTGTTGATAGAGAGAGAGAGAGAGAGGAATGAGCTTTTGAATTCTGAGGTGAATTTTCAAAAAGCCTTTTCAAATTGTATTTGTAACTTCCCTCCACACGATCTATATAGTGGGGCACGTGTCCAGTTCTGTCGGGGCTCTACAATTTTAAATAATGTGGAAAATACTGATCTATCCTCTCCCCCTGAGCTAGTGTATCCTTTGGGAAGACTACGATCGTCGAGGCTGCTCTACGATTGTTGAGTTCACTGCTGATTATACTCTACGATCATTATCTGTCCTGGTCCTTGTGATGAGCTCTGACTTAGCATTTCTGCTGGGTTAAGGTAGCTCCGGAAGGGCCAACCTCTTAGACTGAACTAGGGGTCAGGTTAGTCCTTGAGGCGCTTATCAGAAGGGTTACCTGAATTTGATAGGAATGATGTCATCACGTTGAGACTGCTCTACGATCGTGGTTTCTCTTTAGTCATCTCTACAATTTTAACATAACCTTTTTATTTGCATGGTTATAACAAACTAGAGCATAGAGTTTATGGTTGTAGATTTAGCATACCTAACTCACTTATCAATTTATTAAATCTAGATTCGTCTAAAATTTTGTAAAGACATCAGCAAGTTAATTTTCAGTAAGGATGTATTGTAAAGATATAGTTCCATTTTGGACATGATCCCTAATAAAATGATATCTTATTTCTATATGCTTAGTCCTAGAATGCATGACAGGATTATGTGTTATTGCTATGGCACTTGTGTTATCACAATGAACATGTATAGATTTGAAATCAAACCCATAGTCTGCTAGCTGATTTTTCATCCATAAGATTTGAGCACAACAACTGCCAACAACAATGTATTCAGCTTCTGCTGTTGAGGTAGATACTGAGTTTTACTTCTTGCTAAACTAGGACACACGTCTATTTCCTAGCAACTGACAAGTGCCACTGGCACTTTTTCTATCTATCTTCCAGCCTGCAAAATCAGCATCTGTATATCGTGTTAGTTCAAAGGAGGACTCCTTTGGATACCAAAGTCCCAGGTGAGGTGTGCCTTTGAGATACCTGAATATCCTCTTTACAACAGTTAAGTGTGATTCCTTAGGATTAGCTTAAAATCTAGCACATATGCATGTTGCAAACATTATGTCTGGTCTACTGGTAGTTAGATATAGAAGAGAGCCTATCATACCTCTGTATTGAGTAACGTCAATACTTTTACCTTTCTCATCTTTGTCAAGCTTAGTTGCTGGAGCAATAGGTGTTTTCATGGGAGAGGTTGATTCCATGCCATATTTCTTAAGTAAGTCTTTAATGTATTTAGCTTGGTTAATGAAGATACCTTCATCAGTTTGCTTTACTTATAGTCCAAGGAAGAAATTCAGCTCACCCATTATACTCATTTCAAACTTGTTCTGCATAATCTTGGCAAATCTGTTGCACAGTTTTTCATCAGTAGAACCAAAGATAATGTCATCTACATATATCTGAACTAATAAAACTTTATTTTTGTGCTTCCTAAGAAATAATGTGGTATCTACTCTACCTCTAGTGAAGCCATTTTCAATAGAAAAGTTAGTTAGTGTTTCATACCATGCTCCAGGTGCTTGTTTAAGTCCATATAAGGCTTTGTATAATCTATAGCCATAATTAGAGAGAGTTGGATTGATGAAACCTGGAGGTTTCTCTACATATACTTCTTCTTGAAGTTCACCATTCAGAAATGCACTTTTGACATCCATTTGAAAGACTTTGAACTTCATGTGGGCAGCAAAAGCAAGGAATATCCTGATGGCTTATAATCTGGCAACAGGTGCAAAGGTCTCGTCGTATTCAATGCCTTCTTCTTGGGAATAACCTTTGGCTACTAGTCTTGCCTTATTCTTTGTTATTACCCCATCTTCATCCATCTTGTTTCTGAAGACCCACTTGGTGCCAATAACTGGGTGGCTTCTTGGTCTTAGAACTAATCTCCTTACTCTACTTCTTTCAAACTGATTTAGTTCCTCTTGCATGGCTTCTATCCAACTTGAGTCTTCCATAGCATCTTCTATCTTCTTGGGTTCCATTTGTGACAGAAAGATTAGATAGAAACACTCATTCTGGGTGGTAGATCTTATCTTGACTCTTGCGTTTGGATCTCCAATGATTAGGTCTTAAGTGTGATATCTTGCCCATCTATTTCCTGTTTGAACATCTGTCTTGATGCCTTCTTGTCTGAATTCTTCAAAATCAAGCTCTGCTTCTTGATGTGGAGGTTCATCGTCTAGCGTAGCTCTCTCTACGATCTCTTCTTCAGGCTTGACGATTTTATCTTCTGGGACTATGATCGTGGTGTTGAGCTCGACTACCTCGTTCGTAGAGTCTGAGTCGTCGATACTAGTGTCTTGAGGCACATATTTGTCTAAGTCTTTTTCATCGAAGATGATATGAATCGAGACTTCAACACTTAACGTCTTCTTGTTGAATACTCTATAAGCCTTACTATCTGTGGCATATCCGAGAAAGATTCTTTCATCTGACTTGGGTTGAAACTTAGTCAGATACTGTTTTCTATTGTTGAGAATATAACATACACAACCAAACACATGGAAGTAGCTGACATTTGGCTTTCGTCCTCTCCTCAGCTCACTAGGAGTCTTCTTTAACGTAGAGTGCACAAGATACTTGTTCTGAGTGTAGCATGCAGTGTTGACAACTTCTGCCCAGAAGTATTCAGGCAGATGAGCTGCTGCTAGTAGAGTTCTTTCAGCTTCAATCAACGTTCTGTTCTTTCTTTCAGCTACTCCATTTTGTTGTGGAGTTCGTGGAGTTGAGAAGTTGTGACTGATGCCATTGTCTGTGCAGAAATGATCCATCTTAGAGAAGTCGAATTCTTTGCCATGATCACTCCTTATAGCCTTGATTTTCTCCCCTTTTTTCGTTCATCACCAGCTTGAACATCTTGATGAGTTGGGAACTTGTTTCATCTTTTGAGTTTAGAAAGAACACCCATGTAAATCTGGTGTAGTCATCCACTACGACCAATGAGTATCTCTTCCCTCTAAGGCTTTTTGTTGGAATTGGTCCAAATAGATCCATGTGAAGTAGCTGCAGGGGCTTATCAATTGAGTTGACAATTTTGCTTTTGAATGAGCTTCTAGTTTGTTTTCCAAGTTGACAGGCGTTGCATGGCCTTTCCTTGACAAAGCTGAGCTTGGGTAAGCCTACTACTAGATCCTTGGAGGCCATTTTTGACATGCTTTTGAAGTTGAGATGAGACATCCTTCTATGCCATAGCCAACTCATTTCTTCAGAGGCTTTAGCCAGAAAGCGTATTGTCTCGTCATAACTCAGTTGCCCAAGATTAACAATGTAGACGTTTCCTTCTCTTGTTCTAGTCAGCTTTATAGAAGAGGTCTTCAGATCTCTGACATGGCATTGATTGTTGAGGAAGGTAAATTGATGACCCTTGTCGCAGAGCTGGCTTATGCTTAGAAGATTGTGCTTTAGTCTTTCCACGTAGGCTACTTTTGTAACGCCCCAAAATCCGGTCTATTCTCACACCCAGATTCTGTACGTCACGATCCCATCTCTTTCCAAACATACATCATTATATAGCTAAATATAACAACATACATTCTCAAATCCCAGGTTCTAATACCTCATAACCTCTTTCATTACAAATAATGACAATTATATTATTCTTTACGTCTTACAAGAGTGACTTTTATCCGCCACCAAGGATACATAAAAGTTCATTAAACTATTTTGTAGTTTAATTAACCTATTCTACATTATAAGTCTTGGTTTGATCTTCACGTTCATTCATGCATTGAATGGCACTTTGTCTGGATACCGATCAACTTGATCTTTACGGGATCCTTAAGTACTTTATAACATCGTATGCTGAAAATGTTTTTCATTTAAAGCAAGGGTGAGCATTTGCCCAGCAAGTCATAGCAGTTGAGCAAACAACTTCAAGAATTTAAACATTCTTTTAAGACTTTCATAATCGAACAAAGGTTACGAAGAAGCTTGAACAATAGGAATATTTTCGATTCCTATCATTTTAAAACATTGAGCACATACTCTTTACACGACTTTCATTCTTCTACCATTTTCCATACATATCTTGTCTGGCTAGAATTATTAGCCCAGACTTAACAATTATGGTTCATGTATAAACATAACATACTCGTATTGAACAGTTCAATCACAGAACAGTTCATCTCAAAGAAACACCGAAGTTTTCAAATTGTGGCATAAGGCTTCATACGTTCTACCACCTTGTACAAATATCACAAAATTGCACATAGACAGAACTTCTCAAGTTCAACATATGAGAAGTTTAAGAAACTAGCATTCATGTAATATAAATGAATTTAGGAAACTTGCCTTACGCACAGCTACATCTTATAGTTTATGCTGAATTGCACATTCCAATTCCTATGTAGCACATAAGGAAATAACACATACACCAGTTAGTCATATACTTGACTTTACACATTGGTTTACGTAACTTTACTTCTTAGGGTTCGGGTTCTTATAAACTAAGTTTACGTGACTAATGTAACGCCAGAGAATATCGGATTTTGAATGAATTAAATTTTTATTTGATTATGTGAATTAAATGAATTTAATTGATTTATTATGTGAGTAAGACGTTCGAAGGTTGTTCTATGACCTAGAATGTACATATGTGGTTAGTATTCTGGCTTTGTGCTAGGATTAATTATTGTGAATTATCAAGACGAAAACGAAGGTTTTCCGAGATTGTTTACGTAAAAACACTATTCATCCAATTTCGTTCGGAGCTAGGGTTTGAAATTTCGAGAAACGCGTGATGATAGAATATAAAGATATTATTGAATATCCAATAATATTTTCGTTATGGCAAATGAAGTTTTCGCTTGCGGATGTAAAACCTAAGGGTTTATGAAAGAGGTTTCCGAAAGGGAAATGAAATGCGTATAGTCGTTTCGAATATTATACGTATGCAATACAAGTATTATATTATTATGAATACGAGTATAGTATGAAGAATAGTACGACGTATAATACGAGTATTATATGAGTATTAGACGAAGAGAATACGTGAGTTATACATGTAGAATACGAGACGTATTAATGGAGTATGAGTTAAGGTTTTGGTATAATTTAATTGGACTTAAACCAATAGCAAGCCCAATGAATTAAGTATACAAGCCCAAGTTAAGGCCCAACGTTAATTTATGTCAAGCCCAATCCAAAAAGTTAAACCGCGAGTCGAACCGGTGGGTCATGGGATGGGTAAAACCCATGGGGCAACCCATGGGGTGCTCCAAGAGGGAGTGGGCGGGCCACTTGGTGGCCAAGCCAAGTAACAAACTTGCTCACCAAGTACTTTACTTGGTGACAAAGTTGATAAAGGAGGTGGAATAGTAAGGAGGTGCTATGTTGACCATTTTTCCCTTTATGTTGGTTGCCTATAAATATAAGGCTTGTGTTGGTCATTTGGTGTTTTTACAAAGCTTGACCAATACATATTGAGAGAGAGAAAAAGCTAGAAATGCTTAATCATTCTACTTTCAAGCAAACCAATAGACGTTTATCAAGAACGTTAATTTCTTCAAAGGTAAATTCTCATAAACCGCAATCTTCATTTTTTTCGATTTCTTTCTCGTAGAAGAATCGTAGATTGGTGGAGCATGTCTATTGAGGAGATATAAGGATGCCTATTAATGACTAAATCATTGATAAGTCATAACCAAATAGAAATCGTAAGTGTTTATGTAAGTTAAAAACCATAGAAAGTCTTGAACGTGAGTTTAGTTTTGGATGAATGTTTTGAAAACCATTATAGCTAAGGAATGTGCCTATTGTTTGGTTAGGATGATTATGATGAATCAATGGAGTTTTTCATTTGATTTGGCATATAGAACACGAGTAACGAAGTTATGGCGAATTTTGCGAAAATAGACGTTAAACGTCGAAAACGTAAAAAGCCTGGATTAAAGGTCAAAAGTTGCCGTGTGACTTGAAAACGATGGTTTCTAATGTCAACATGTGAGATAAGGTAATTAAGAGTCGTTGGCAAAAGAATCGTTGCATTCCGACTTATAACGAAGAAAACGAGTATTGAACGGTCGAAAACGTTAAACGAACGTTTAAAAATGAACTCAAAGGTGAATTCCGAGTTAACGAATTCAAAAATGTGAAATTCTTATATGAACACATAAAGGATGTAATTTGTAAGTTGTAGGATTTCGAATGGGTCAATTCGGATGTAAAACGAACAAATTAGAAAGCCGGGAGTTTCGTTAGAAAAGTGGACTATTTTGGCCAACTGGTACATGACTTCAAGGCCGCAATTGCCAACACCAAGACAAAGTGGTCGTGCCAGTAGCACCGGACTACGAAAGTAATTGCTAACTCACGCCGTAGCGCCACTAGAATACTAAGGATGTCGAGTCGCAGCGCCGGCAGTAGAAAAATGTTAAACAAGTTAAGTTTTATTCCATTTGAATGTAGACTTAAGGTAAGACATTGAAGGTACTTAATGTACATAATAATACTGAACTTAAATCACTTATAAGGTGATAATGTAAGAAGATTTAGTAAGGTTTAATAGAAATTAAACAAAGAATGAAAGAACATAATAAGTAAACCGTAAATGACGTTCAACGTTGGTACTTAACCAATAATGATCGAATGTCGGTTAGTAACGTAAAAACGTTAATAAACCGTAATGAAGTATAGAAAGTCGAATCGACTTTAATAATGAAGTTAATTCGAATAAGACATAGAAGAGAAAGAAGTTGGTTAGAATCGCAAAGTTAGTTTGTTTGATAACTAATTACAGTGTGCTATGTGAATGTATCATGTAGATCCTGTAAAGACTGAGAATAGTTAAATTATTTATTCGAAGACGCTTGAAGGCAAGTCTTTCTTAATGCTTGTCTAACCTTCATGTTAGCCAAGTTTTATGTGATGCATGTTGGACAATGCATGAATGGTTTTAAAGAAAGAGTCGATGCCTGTTTTAACTCGGCTAGACAAGTATTGAAGAATGAATTGATTTGTTCACAAGTCTTTCGATATAGAACTGTTAACGCTATCCTATGCCAAGTATTTGGTACGGATGAGAAGGTAATTTTGTCTATGTACAAACAAAAGTATTTTTCATCGATTATTCGATGGGCACACGAGGTTGCCAAATGTTAAACGTAAATACGTTTAACGTAAGAGTGTGATCAACATAGAGTACAATAGGCTGATCACCTAGAAGTGCTCGTAAGTAAAGACGGGTGGATGACCTTAGTGCCGGATATCCTTTTCAAGTATGAAAACGAAAAGAGTATGTTCATGGTCTATTGACCGGTTCATCATTCCTAAGCTATTATATATACTTTGGAATTGTTGTTATGAGATGAGAAGTACTAGTCAAATGTTTCATAGTGCTTCGTAGTTAATTGTTCATATATGAAAATAAAGCATGTAATTGTTAATATGATATTCATATGATTCTTTGTTAAGACTTGCTGAGCTAGTTATGCTCATTCTTGATTGAACCATATGTTTGCAGCTAAAGTTGAACAAACTGAGAGTTCTAAGAGAGATAAAGGCAAGGCTAAGATGGACAAGTAATCGTCTTGTAATAGATTAGTGTATTTGGTTGTAATATACTTATGAAGAACAACGAATGTATTCGGTTTATGAACCTAGGAAAGGATTTATTACAAATGTAATACAAAGATAATAATTACATTCATTTTGTTGTTATCTCAATGGAATAATTGTATAGATTGTAGTATCGTGGAGCACCATCTGTCGGGTTGGAAGATACCCGGATTTGGGGGCGTCTCAGGTTGGTATCAAAGCATTAAGTTATAAAACTTAAGGGGGGAAGAACCTTAGGCTAATAACCTCGTTAGGAAAGGAAGAGTCCGAAGAAAGTTAACTCGAGTCAAATGAGTTAATAAGGTATTGGGGAAACTCAGTACCGAAAGATTTAAAAGATGGAAAGTAACCCTAAATGGATTAAATGTGATTTGAGCTTATATTATTATGTATTATGTACTAATCAATTTGTTATGTGTTATTGTAGATGTCGATCGATAGCTTGATGTATAGGGATATACATGTGATCAGTGAGGAGTCCGTGAACCGAAAGCCGAGTTTGCACTGTGCTTCTATAAGCGAGACATACACAGTAGTGATTCTAGAAGAGTCATAGCCCGAGGAATATTACTCGGAGGAGGACTATTCTGAGGAGACCATGGGAATATCATTATATTTGAATATGATGATAGATGTGGAGGATGACATGGAGGTGACATTGATTAATACGATGATGCCTGCCCTAGAGTCGACACCTATAGAGACTATGAGGGCAATGTACCTCTAAGTACTTGACCGTAACGTGCAACTGCACAATATGGTGCAACACCAGAAGGAAGAGATCAGTGATCTCTATGGAGCGAAGGAGTCTGCAGAGTCAGACTATGAGATAGAGCATGATGAGAAAGTGCTCATGACTGACAAGGCTAGAGACTATAAGAACGAGGTCGTAGAACTTAATAAGAAACTGGCTGAAAAAGACCAGAAGATAGCACGAATGTCATATATAAATGATAGTGCGCACGAGGATTTCAAGATTAAGATAGCTTGTTATTCTATTGAGTCGGGACAGACTCGACATACTATAAGTTGAGATATTGTGTCGATTCTAGCAAACGAGAAGCATGAGAATGCTGTTAGGCAGTATTAGAAGTAGTATGGTACATACTTTTGTGTAGTGACGTATAACCCTCTTTTGTATAATTAAATGGTAGTCTTTTTGTAAATCCCAATTTTTGTAAAAATCAATCGCGGGATAAATATGTAATAGCTTTTGGGCTATGTAAAGCAACTTGTAAATCGTTCTAATCTATAAAGAAGCATTTTAATATAAGAAAGTTTTTATTTTAATTTGCTTTGTTGTGTATGAGTTATTGTTCAGTTGTTTGACGACTAATAACGAAGTAAGCAAATAAGTAATAATGGAACTTTATTTATTTAATCAGAAATGCCGCCAAGAAGAAGACAACGTAACCAAGAGGCGGAATCACATAATGATAACGAGGGGGGGTCCTAATAACCCAATACAAGAGTTCGTTAATTTATTAACTACAGATTTAACCAAGTCCGGGGTAGAAAGCACCACCAGGACCTTAAAGGTAGCCCTAACGACTACCTTTAAAGAATTTAAGAGTGTAGGTCCACCCTAATATAAGGGAACAACGGACCCAATGGAGGCCCAAACATGGGTCAAGGAAATAGAGAAGGCGTTTGTTATTACAAACGAATGAGGCGTAAAAGACCTCTTCATGACTCCACATGATGAAGGGGAAGCCAACCATCGATGGGAGGCTCACTGTGGGGTGGAATAAGTGTCGTTACATTGGAACAGTTCAAGAAGGTATTCTTTGAGAACTACTTCCCTACTAGCATACAAGGGAGGATGGAGATTAAGTTCCTCGAACTTAAACAGGGGGACATGACTGTTTCCCAATATGCGGCCAAATTCAATGAATTGGCAAAGTTCGTTCCACACCAAGTGGATACGGAGGAAAGGAAGGCTCGTAGGTTTGAGCAGGGCCTAAAACCCTGGCTCTATAGTAGGATATCGGTTTTTCAGAGTGCTTCCTACGGGACCATTCTAGAAAAGGCGATAATAGCAGAGGGTGGTAGTGAGGCGTTGACCCAATACCACAAGGATTGAAAGAATAAGAGTAAGGGAGAGGGAGGAAATAAGGCAGAGGTTGCCAGTAGTAGTGGCAATATGCCTAAGAGGAAGAATTTTAACCCTGGGAATACTGGGGTAAAACAAGGGGATCCTAAACGTATGATGGAGGCATGCAAGACATGTGGTAAGACTCATCTGGGAGCCTGTCTGAAGGGGAAGACTGGTTGTTACAACTGTGGGAAGGAGGGTCACATATCTCCCAACTGTTCTAATCCTAAGAAAAGCCAGGGATGTTTTGTTTGTGGGTCGGTGGACCACATGGCAAGAAATTGCCCGAAAAAAGGGGCGGAGGGTAGTAAAGGTTCTGGTAGTGGCAATTTGGTCATTACTGGACCAACACCATCATTAGGTAGACCCTCAACCCGAACATTTAATATGGCCGTCCAAGATGCGGTTGCATCAACGGATGTAGTATCAGGTATCATTCCAGTCAACGAGATAAATGCTTACGTGTTATTTGACTCGGGTGCTACTTGTTCTTTTATAGCATGTGGATTTGCTAAGCAATTGAGATTAAATCCTGAAAAATTAGAAATACCTTTAGACGTTAAGGTAACAAACGAGGAGATAATTCCCATTGAACACATTCATAGGAATTGTTTCGTAGATATCAGGGGTAATAGATTATCGGTAGATCTTTTACCGATAAGGTTAAGGGAATTCGATGTGATTCTCGGTATGGATTGGTTAATTAACCATAGAGCAATAATAGATTGTTATAGAAAGAGTGTAAACCTAAGGCTTTCTAAGAAACCTGAGGTGGTGTTTTATGGTAATAAATCACCGGGACGTTCTTGTTGTCTAACCATGACACAAGCTAGGAAGATGTTGAACAAGGGGTGTAAGGGTTATCTGTGTCATGTGGTGGATACCCAAAGAGTGGGAACATCATTGGAATAGATAGCGGTAGTTCAAGAATTCACGGATGTTTTTTCGGAGGAGTTACCCGGTATTCCGCCAGATAGGGATGTAGAATTCGTGATTGATTTGTTGTCGGGTACGACACCAGTTTCAAAGGCACCATATAGAATGGCGTCAGTTGAGATGAAGGAGTTAATGGTTCAGTTACAGGAACTATTAGATAGAAAGTACATTCAACCGAGTGTGTCTCCGTGGGGAGCACCGGTATTGTTTGTAAAGAAGAAGGATGGATCGTTACGACTTTGTATCAACTATCGAGAGTTGAAAAAGTTAACGATTAAGAATAAATACCCTTTGCCCAGGATCGATGATCTATTTGATCAGTTGAAAGGGGCAAAGTATTTTTCTAAGATAGATTTGCGCACGGGGTATCATCAACTGAAAGTGAGGAAGGAGGATGTACCTAAGACAACATTCAGAACTCGTTATGGGCATTACGAGTTTTTGGTTATGTCGTTTGGGTTAACAAATGTGCCAGCCGCATTCATGGATATGATGAACAGAGTGTTCAAACAATATTTGGACAAGTTCGTTGTAGTGTTCATTGATGATATTCTAGTCTATTCTAAGACGCCAGAAGATCATGCTGAACATCTAAAATTAGTGTTGGAAACACTACGGAGGGAGAAGTTGTATGCGAAATTCACTAAATGTGAATTTTGGCTTGAACGAGTGCAGTTTCTAGGACATGTTATAGATAAAGATGGCATATCCGTAGATCTAGCGAAGGTGGAAGCAGTAAATGAGTGGGAGCAACCGAAAATGCCAACCAAGGTTAGAAGTTTTCTAGGGTTAGCGGGATACTATAGGAGATTCATTCAGGACTTTTCTAAATTAGCTACTCCGTTGACGAATCTGACATGGAAGTTGGTGAAGTATGAGTGGACGGAAAAGTGTGAAAATAGTTTTCGGGAACTAAAAAGGAGGTTGAGTGAGGCACCTGTATTATCTTTACCAGATGATGAGGGAATTTAGTAGTTTATAACGATGCTTCACATAGAGGACTAGGTTGCGTGCTCATGCAGCATGGCAAGGTCATCGCGTATGCATCACGTCAGTTAAAGGATTATGAGAAGGTCTATCCTACTCCTGACCTAGAATTGGCAGCTGTAGTGTTTGCTTTAAAAATATGGAGACATTATTTATACGGGAAAAAATGTGAGATATACACGGACCATAAAAGTCTGAAATATATCTTCACACAGAAGGAGTTGAATATGAGGCAGCGAAGGTGGTTAGAGTTGATAAAAGATTATGACTGTGATATCTTATATCATCCGGAGAAGGCGAATGTAGTAGCCGACGCGTTAAGTTGGAAGGGTAGAGAAAAGCTGTCAATGTTAATGACTCAGAATGAGTTAATAACAGAGATGGCCAGGATGTAATTAGAAGTTAAGTTGCCAAGTGAAACAATAGAGATGTTATTTTCAATAGAGACTCGACCAACGATAGTGGAACGGGTTAAGGAAGTACAGATAAGTACTGAAGAATGCGAGTTGTTGATCGATTTCGCAATCAATGAATACGTGCAAGTATACACGGTCAACAAGTAATAAAGTGAAAGTAGAGTATCGTTCCCACGAGGAATTATTTAATAAAAATCACCAAGTATTAATTCTTAACCAAACTAATTTTATTTAAACAATCTCAAATCGTGTTTTTTCTAATTAAGAAAACTAAATTAACTAATTAAAACTAAGATTTTAACGAATGAATTCAAAAAAATAAAGATTAAGACTTCAATATCCCCAATTATGAATTATAAATCAATTATCCAATTATCCCAATTATTATGCCTACTAAATTGTTAACAGGAATTCTCAAATGCCAAAAGTCCTTTTCCAAGTGATCAATTGCCTTTTATTTAATCCAGATTAATCTTGCTATATTCCTATGCAAAACAATTGAATTAAACTCTTTCCAATCCCAATTCCTTATGTGTTACATACGGCGAACAGATATTTCCATTCAATTCACAAACCTAATTATTCACCACGCAAATAACTAAGTCACATGATATCATGCCCAGTTCTAACCCTAGAATTCTTCTTTCAATTCCTTCTAGAGTAACAAAGTAATTACTGATCAGATAATTAAGCAATAAGCACAAGACAAGATAAACAACTCACTTTAACATAAATAATTGGAATATAATGAATAACTAATTCATAGCCATAAAAAGTTCAATTGAAATCTTAAGGAAAGAGTTAGTTCATAATTAATAAATTAAAACCAAGAAACCACAATTGAATAGACATTAAAAGATAAAATTAAGAGAAGAGAAAAGAATAGAATCTGTTGTCAGCAAATCTGATGCTCCCCTCTTGCTCTTGCTCATGCTCTTGATCTTCAATGATCTTCAAGTTGCTTCAATCTCCAAAATTAATAAGAACTAGGGTTAATATTCTAATCTAATGGAGTGTTTTATCTAAGCTAAGCTATGTATTCTCTCTTTATTTTATGCCTTACATCATGTATTTATAGGTTACAAGTCCAATTTTTAGCTTAGGAACAAATCCAATCCTATTTGGAGTCAAAAAGGTGTCAAAATTAGCCAAAACGCGTCCAGGCCATCACTAAGCCCTTCTCCAGCGCCCCATCGCTGGTCACGGCACTCAAACTCTGCTCCCCAGTGCCCCGGCGCTGGGCATAGGCCAAAAATGGGCGCCCCGGTGCTACCACATGTTCTGACATTTTCTGCTTCGACGTCCTTTGGGAAAATGGCCATAACTTCTTCGTCCGAACTCCGATTTTGATGATTCAAGATGATCCGAAAAGAGGAGAAGTAGATATACAACTTTCATTCTTTGAGTGTTTCACAATAAGGTCCGGAACTATACTCAAATTGGCTCTGAAGTAACTACTATGTAAATGACCACCCAAAACCATGACGTTCGACGTCCGTTGGTACAACTATCATAACTCTTGCATCCGAACTCTGATTGGAATGATTCAAAATATTTCGGAGAGCTAAGACGATGCTCTTCAATGTAAGCTAAGTTCCAAACCAAGAACATGAAGTAAACATGAAAGCCCAAATGATGTCCGATTTGCTATTCTTTGCGTTTTCTTTGCTTTTCCTTACCAATAGTGGCTCACACCGCTCCCAAACGTATAACCTACAAAATGAACACAAAATGCATGAAAAGTAACTAAGACACATAAATATAAGTAACTAATTCAAGTAAAAGATACCGGATAAGTGTATATAAAATCCACTTATCAAATACCCCCAAACTCAAACTGTTGATTGTCCCCAAGTAACACAACATAATGCAATGCAATGTAATGAAATGAAACTAGTCTATATGCCTACGAATCCAGAAGTATTTGATAGAATCAAATCTATTCACTCGGCCTTAGAGCAATCAAGCAAACACGACAATACTTCATATCAAAACCAATCATCAATTTCCTAGTCAATCATCAAGTCTTAAACTGTTATTACTGGTATAGTGCATGTGTGTGCTCAACAACCATGCTAACTGATATAAAATCAAATTCAACACATAACAAGTCTCTTCAAAGGCATCATACAGTGTAAACTCAAGAAATCTCAAAGATATGCACAATTCAACTAAAATGAAACTCAACAAAATTCAAGGGTACATGTGGGATACTTATACTTTCTTTTCTTCCTTCTCTTTTTTTTTACACGAGGGCTTTTTGCTCTTTTCCTGTGATTATTCATTTTTTATATATATACATAAATGACTGTGCAATGTCTCATCCCATTAGGCTAACAGTGTTACCCCTTAGCGAGCTTTCGACCAACGACTCCCAGACCATAAAAGACCTTAGGGCGCTAGGTGTAAAGACAATCCCCTTGGGCGTACTTGCTCAAGTAACAAAGGCCCCAAAACAAGACTAGTCACCCTGTATACCTTTTTTTCCCTTTTTTTTCTTTTGATAGATGGTTGGTGAGTGCGTTTTACACTCCATCTCACGCTTGTGTTTATGGGGAGTGTTTCTCCTCAACCCACCACAAGACTCAACATGTTTTCTTTTTTTTTTCTTTTTTTTAAAGCTTATATACCCCACATATATTCCCCCAAACTTAGGTTCTTATCTAACTTTAGTCATCACTACTTATTCTTGTCATTCTTTCATTCAAACAAGCATTATCCTTTAGAGTCCCATTATGTATCAATTTAAACTCAATCAATCAACAAGTTATTTTTACTGTGCTATCATTATTATACTAGTTTCAAACAGAAAAAGATTCAATTCATAACAAGAAATCACATCAAAGCTCTAATAGTCAAGATTATACTTGTCACCCAATTCCAATCTCATCATTGGCCAAAATAAACTTAACTATAACAAACCGCTGGACTTATGCAAAATGAACATAGTAACTAACTATTATTTTTGAATTTTTTTTTTATAATGAACCTAAACTATATTAACAACATATGCAAAATAACATAACATAAACATGAAACTAAACATGCAATAACGAACTAAACTAAACTCCCCCAAACTTAGCAATTACAATGTCCTCATTGTAAGAATATAGCGATAAGTAGAAGAGAACTTCCCTATAATCAGCTAAGCGTGAGGTGCTGGTGGTGATGGTAGCGACGATCATTTTCCTATCCATTGAACCTCCAAACACCGCAATGAAGAGAGACAACATGTATTAGATTATAAGAGAACTTACTAAGCAAATTAATTCCTATCTACTAAATAAACTAGTAAAGCATATAAATATAAAATTCTCAGGTTGCCTCCTCAATCGGGCATTGATTTATAGTCTTTCAAACTGACTTTATTCAGTCAATGCTATCCAATTCCTCTTCAAAGTTGAGGAACCCTCCATCCATCGAAATAATATAGCTTTTGGTAGGTTCCCATTTACGATAGCCATTGTATTAATATCACCTAGCATGCTTTGTTTAGATAAGATCACATTAAAGAACGTCCAACATCTAGGTGTTTTTTTTCATCAGGTCTGCGAATAGATTACGCATTGAGGCTTGTCGGACAACAATCTCTTCTTCTATCTTCTCCAACTCATTGAACCATGGCTTCAAGTTGTACTCGCTTTTACGTCACAAGGAGTATTGCCGACGACATGACTACCTAGCGGACATGGTTTTGCAAATCTAACCGGATTCTTGAACTTTGGCGGAGAAGGAACTCGGGGCACTAATAACATCGGCTCCTCCTCGTTTGTAATCAAAGTTAGATCTTCAACGATCTCCTTTTCTTGGTTCCCAATTGTTCCCTCTCTTTCAACATCTTGTGGCTCATCTAGTTGTAGATTTTGTTCGGGCTCTCCATCAGTCTCGGAATCCATGTCATAGGGCTGTGTGTATTGAGGATTCGGTTGTTCAACGCATGTGCTTTATCTGTTCCACTTGATTTTCCAGATTCTTGATCAACGCCTTCGCTTTGCAAATTCAACTCTACTTGATTCATTTTCTTGTCTTATTCCTCGTTCCTTTTTTGAAGCTTTAATAAATTTTTCCAAGGCTTCCTCCCAATTTGAATGTTCTTCCTGTTGTAGTGGAGGTGGACACGAGAAATCCTGTGGGTATGTTGGACTTGGAGCATAAAATTGATCTTGATTGTTACTCCATGAAAAATCCGGGTGATACCCCCAATCCTGATGATAGTTGTTGGGATAGACATAATTATTGGGGTAATCACCACTATACTGTATCGGCTCGAAACTGATGGCGCATTGATGACTCATATGATTTTCGGCACAATAATCACAAGTAACCACCATACTTTGACGACGTTGAGCTTCAAAAGCTTCAAACATCCTCGAAAGTGTCTCAATCAGGCCGACAACGCAGAAAGTTTCGAGAGTCATCAATCTCCACTCCCCTTGGTTGAGTCATGTTGTTCGTGTATGGCCATTGATCGATACGCAAAGTCATCCATGGTACCTAAAAGAGAGAAATATGAAAGAGAATTAAAAATAAAAATAAAAATGTTTAAATTAAGACTAATTTGATTGAAATTAATATTGGTAAATAATTATTAAATTAATTTCCCGGCAACGGCACCAAAAACTTGTTGATCGATTTCACAATCAATGAATACGTGCAAGTATACACGGTCAACAAGTAATAAAGTGAAAGTAGAGTATCGTTCCCACGAGGAATTATTTAATAAAAATCACCAAGTACTAATTCTTAACCAAACTAATTTTATTTAAACAATCTCAAATCGTATTTTTTCTAATTAAGAAAACTAAATTAACTAATTAAAACTAAGATTTTAACGAATGAATTCAAATAAATAAAGATTAAGACTTCAATATCCCCAATTATGAATTATAAATCAATTATCCAATTATCCCAATTATTATGCCTACTAAATTGTTAATGAGGAATTCTCAAATGCCAAAAGTCCTTTTCAAGTGATCAATTGCCTTCTATTTAATCCAGATTAATCTTGCTATATTCCTATACAAAACAATTGAATTAAACTCTTTCCAATCCCAATTCCTTATGTGTTACATACGGCGAACAGATATTTCCATTCAATTCACAAACCTAATTATTCACCACGCAAATAACTAAGTCACATGATATCATGCCCAGTTCTAACCTTAGAATTCTTCTTTCAATTCCTTTTAGAGTAACAAAGTAATTACTGATCAGATAATTAAGCAATAAGCACAAGACAAGATAAACAACTCACTTTAACATAAATAATTGGAATATAATGAATAACTAATTCATAGCCATAAAAAGTTCAATTGAAATCTTAAGGAAAGAGTTAGTTCATAATTAATAAATTAAAACCAAGAATCCACAATTGAATAGACATTAAAAGATAAAAGTAAGAGAAGAGAAAAGAATAGAATCTGTTGTCAGCAAATCTGATGCTCCCCTCTTGATCTTCAATGATCTTCAAGTTGCTTCAATCTCAAAAACTAATAAGAACTAGGGTTAATATTCTAATCTAATGGAGTATTTTATCTAAGCTAAGCTATGTATTCTCTCTTTATTTTATGCCTTACATCATGTATTTATAGGTTACAAGTCCAATTTTTAGCTTAGGAACTAACCCAATCCTATTTGGAGTCAAAAAGGTGTCAAAATTCACCAAAAACGCGTCCAGGCCATCACCAAGCCCTTCCTCCCGCCCAGCCTCACACACGCACAAGCACTCAAACTCTGCTCCCAAAGCGCTTTGCCACAAGTATATAGGAAAAAAATGGGCGCCAAGCGCTACCACATGTTCTGACATTTTCTGCTCCGACGTCCTTTGGGAAAATGGCCATAACTTCTTCGTCCGAACTCCGATTTTGATGATTCAAGATGATCCGGAAAGAGGAGAAGTAGATCTACAACTTTCGTTCTTTGAGAGTTTCAAAATATGGTCCAGAACTATACTCAAATTGGCTCTGAAGTGACTGTTGTGTAAATGACCACCCAAAACCATGACGTTCGACGTCCGTTGGTACAACGATCATAACTCTTGCATCTGAACTCTGATTGGAATGATTAAAAATATTTCGGAAAGCTAAGACGATTCTATTCAATGTAAGCTAAGTTCCAAACCAAGAACATGAAGTAAACATGAAAGCCCAAATGATGTCCGGTTTGCTATTCTTTGCGTTTTCTTTGCTTTTCCTTACCAATAGTCGCTCACACCGCTCCCAAACGTATAACCTACAAAATGAACACAAAATGCATGAAAAGTAACTAAGACACATAAATATAAGCAACTAATTCAAGTAAAAGATACCGGATAAGTGTATATAAAATCCACTTATCACGAGTTAATGAAAAAGATAATGAAGGATGACGTGAAGACTAAGTATAACCTTGATAAAGAAGGTTTACTTCATTTTGAAGGAAGAATTTGGGTTCTAAATAATTCTGAGTTAAAAGAAGAGATTATGTGTGAGGCCCATAGTTTGAGGTACTCGATACATTCTGGTAGTACTAAGATGTATCAAGACCTTCGTCAGAACTTTTGGTGGCCGAACATTAAAAGGGAGATTGCAGAATACGTTAGCAAGTGCTTAACTTGTCAGAAAGTTATGGCTGAACACCAAAGACCGAGTGGATTATTACAGCCACTAGAGATTCCGGAGTGGAAATGGGAGCATATCACTATAGACTTTGTGGTGGGATTTCCAACGACGAGAAAAGGATACGATGCTATTTGGGTAATAATGGATCGGTTAACTAAATCGGCTCATTTTCTACCAATAGGAGTTAGGTATAATTTAGAGCAGTTAGCTAAACTTTATGTCAAAGAAATCATTTCCAGACATGGAGTACCTGTTTCAATTGTGTCCGGTCGTGATCCACGATTCACGTCGATCTTTTGGAGGAGTTTGGAAGAACAAATGGGAACGCATTTGAGATTGAGTACGGCGTATCATCCACAGACGGATGGACAAAGTGAACAAACAATTCAAACGCTAGAAGATATGTTAAGATCTTGCATTATGGATTTCAAGGAAAGTTGGGACGAACATCTACCTTTGGTAGAATTCGCGTACAATAATAGTTTTCACGCTAGTATAGGCATGCCGCCGTACGAAGCGTTGTATGGAAGGAAGTGCAGAACACCACTTTCTGGGATGATGTAGGCGAACGTCGAATGTTGGGACCTGAGATGGTGCAACAAATGACAGACATGGTTGAGCTAATACGAACTCGATTGGTAGCAGCTCAAGATAGATAAAGGAAGTATGCAGATCCTCATCGAGAGAAGAGGAGTTTGAAGTAGGTTCATATGTTTTTCTATAAGTATCGCCCTGGAAAGAGAAGATACGTTTTGGGAAGAAAGGGAAGTTAAGTCCAAGGTTTGTAGGACCTTTTGAGATTTTAAGAAGGGTAGGAGAGGTAGCTTATGAAGTAACCTTACCTCCAGAAATGGAAAGAATACACAATGTATTTCACGTGTCTGTGTTACGTCCTTATAAACCGGACTACAAGCACATAATAGAGTATGAATCTATTCAAGTAGAAAAAGACTTAACGTATGAAGAACTTCTGATTCAGATTATTGATAGGAAGGAACAAGTCTTGAGAAATAAAGTAATACCTTCAGTAAAGGTAATTTGGAGTAACCACGATGCGGAAGAAGCAACGTGGGAGCTCGAAAGTAAAATGAAGGAAAAGTTTCCTCATTTGTTTATGTAAGAATAGCTAGATTCTGGGGACAAAATCCTTATAAGGAGGGAAGAATGTAACGCCTGAGAATTTCGGATTTTGAATGAATTAAATTTTTATTTGATTATGTGAATTAAATGAATTTAATTGATTTATTATGTGAGTAAGACGTTCGAAGGTCGTTCTATGACCTAGAATGTACGGATGTGGTTAGTATTCTGACTTTGTGCTAGGATTAATTGTTGTGAATTATCAAGACGAAAACGAAGGTTTTTCGAGAATGTTTACGTAAAAACACTATTCATCCAATTTCGTTCGGAGCTAGGGTTTGAAATTTCGAGAAACACGTGATGATAGAATATGAAGATATTATGGAATATCCAATAATATTTCTGTTGTGGCAAACGAAGTTTTCGCTTGCGGATGTAAAACCTAAGGGTTTATGAAAGAGGTTTCTGAAAGGGAAATGAAATGCGTATAGTCGTCTCGGATATTATACGTATGCAATACGAGTATTATATTATTATGATTATGAGTATAGTATGAAGAATAGTACGACGTATAATACGAGTATTATATGAGTATTAGCTGAAGAGAATACGTGAGTTATACGTGTAGAATACGAGATGTATTAATGGAGTATGAGTTAAGGGTTTGGTATAATTTAATTGGACTTAAACCAATAGCAAGCCCAATAAATTAAGTATATAAGCCCAAGTTAAGGCTCAACGTTAATTTATGTCAAGCCCAATCCAAAAAGTTAAACCGTGGGTCGAACCGGTGGGTCATGGGATGGGTAAAACCCATGGGGTGCTCCAAGAGGGAGTGGGCCGGCCACTTGGTGGCCAAGCCAAGTAACAAACTTGCTCACCAAGTACTTTCCTTGGTGACAAAGTTGATAAAGGAGGTGGAATAATAAGGAGGTGCTATGTTGACCATTTTGCCCTTCATGTTGGTTGCCTATAAATATAAGGCTTGTTTTTGTCATTTGGTGTTTTTACAAAGCTTGACGAATACATATTGAGAGAGAGAAAAGCTAGAAACGCTTAATCATTCTACTTTTAAGCAAACCAATAGACGTTTATCAAGAACGTTAATTGCTTCAAAGGTAAATTCTCATAAACCGTAATCTTCATCTTTTTCGATTTCTTTCTCGTAGAAGAATCGTAGATTGGTGGAGCATGTTTATTGAGGAGATATAAGGATGCCTATTAATGAATAAATCATTGATAGGTCATGAACAAATAGAAATCGTAAGTGTTTACGTAAGTTAAAAACCATAGAAAGTCTTGAACGTGAGTTTAGTTTTGGATGAACGTTTTGAAAACCATTATAGCTAAGGAATGTGCCTATTGTTTGGTTAGGATGATTATGATGAATCAATGGAGTTTTCCATTTGATTTGGCTTATAAAACACAAGTAACGAAGTTATGGCGAATTTTGCGAAAATAGACGTTAAACGTCGAAAACGTAAAAAGCCCGGATTAAAGGTCAAAAGTTGTCGTGTGACTTGAAAATGATGGTTTCCAATGTCAACATGTGAGATAAGGTAATTAAGAGTCATTGGCAAAAGAATTGTTGCATTCCGACTTATATCGAAGAAAACGAGTATTGAACGGTCGAAAACATTAAACGAACGTTTAAAAATGAACTCAAAGGTGAATTCCGAGTTAACGGATTTGAAAATGTGAAATTCTTATATGAACACGTAATGTAATTTGTGAGTTGTAGGATTTCGAATGGGTCAATTCGGATGTAAAACGAACAAATTAGGAAGCTGGGAGTTTTGTTAAAAAAGTGGACTGTTTTGGCCAATTGGTGCACAGACTCGGCCGCAATACCATGACTCGCCGAAAGTACCTCGCTAACTCATACCAAGCATAAAGACCACTAGAATACTAAGGATGTCGCGTCGCATCGCCGACAGTAGAAAAATGTTGACCAAGTTAAGTTTTATTCCATTTAAATGTAGACTTAAGGTAAGACATTGAAGGTACTTAATGTAAATAATAATACTGAACTTAAATCACTTATAAGGTGATAATGTAAGAAGATTTAGTAAGGTTTAATAGAAATTAAACAAAGAACACAAGAACGTAATAAGTAAACCGTAAATGACGTTCAACGTTGGTACTTAACCAATAATGATCAAATGTCGGTTAGTAACGTAAAACGTTAATAAACCGTAATGAAGTATAGAATGTCGAATCGACTTTAATAACCAAGTTAATTCGAATAAGACATAGAAGAGAAAGAAGTTGGTTAGAACCGCAAAGTTAGTTTGTTTGATAACTAATTACAGTGTGCTATGTGAATGTATCATGTAGATCCTGTAAAGACTGAGAATAGTTGAATTATTTATTCGAAGACGCTTCAAGGCAAGTCTTTCTTAACACTTGTCTAACCTTTGTGTTAGCCAAGTTTTATGTGATGCATGTTATACAATGCATGAATGGTTTTAAAGAACGAGTCGATGCCTGTTTTAACTCGGCTAGACAAGTATTGAAGAATGAATTGATTTGTTCACAAGTCTTTCGATATAGAACTGTTAACGCTATCCTATGCCAAGTATTTGGTACGGATGAGAAGGTAAGTTTGTCTATGTACAAACAAAAGTATTTTTCATCGATTATTCGATGGGCAAGCGAGGTTGCCAAATGTTAAACGTAAATACGTTTAACGTAAGAGTATTGATCAACATAGAGTACAATAGGCTGATCACCTAGAAGTGCTCGTAAGTAAAGACGGGTGGATGGCCTTAGTGCCAGATATCCTTTTCAAGTATGAAAACGAAAAGAGTATGTTCAAAGTCTATTGACCGGTTCATCATTCCTAATGTGAAACCCCAGATTTTATAAATAAAGATTTTATTTTCTCGAAATATTTTTTTGAATATTATGGTGTAGATTTGATATAATGTTATAGTTGTGGGTAGTATTTATAAATTTTGCAAAGTGTGCAAGTTGTTATATAATATTCGATTGGTCGGGGAATATCCGTACCACGGTACAATCATTGGTGGAACCCGCAACGGAATTATTATCGGATTGAGAAAACGACAAAAATATTTTACGAAAATAACGATTTAAAGTTTTACTGATTAGCTCGTTGAAACAACTTAAATTGTTAAAAGTATGCAAGAATCTGGCATGGTTACACGTAGAAAGCATTACAGTATTGATTATTGATGCTTATGTGATAAGTCACTTAGTTTTTTTATTGGTATTATTAATGTAATAAAAATGTAATACTTTTATAAAGTTATTCTATAAATAGAATATATTATATTCTATTACGCATAGTGTCAGATAAATGTTCGCACAATGTTTTGCATAGTAAAATCTTTTTATATAAAATAGAATACTTTTATAAAGTTATTCTATAAATAGAATATATTATATTTTATTATGATAAGTGTTGCATAGTGCCTGCGATAGTGATCGTGATAGTATTTTGCATAGTAAAATCTTCTTATATAAAACATAATACTTTTATAAAGTTATCATTTTATTAGACAATAATTAGAATATATTATATTTTATTATGCATAGTGTTTGCATAAGTTCTGATAGTGTTCAGATAGTAAAATCTTTTATAAAGTTATTCGCTTTTATTAGATTATAAATAGAATATATTATATTTTATTTAAAAGATTTTGCTTTAAATATGGACCGTCGATTAAAGTAAATCAATCTCGATTGTTCATGAGTTAGTTACTTATGCATTCCATTTTTCTATAAATAGAAGCTCATTCATTCATTATTTCTTACTTAATTCAATTTGAAACTCTAGAGAAAGAAACTATAGAGAGAAAGAAGAAAAGTGTTCGCTACTTCACTACTTTTATATCCAAAGACTCTTCTTTCTAAGGTAGGGAATATTATTTGTTGTACTCGTAAGGGGTATTCTTTCTTTCTTATTCATGAAGAGAACTTCATTATTCCGGTCTTTTTTATTATTCGTTGAATAACTCAGATACGTGAGCTTCCCTATACTTGGTGAAATTCTTACGTTATTCCATTCTTTATTATTATGTTGGAATAACTTGTGTGTAAAAGTATCGCATACATGGTGAAATTCTTCTAATATTCCATTCTTTATTATTCATTGGAATATCCACGTCATGCTTTTTCTATGGGACTGGTTAAAATCTTTATTATTCTATTGGAATAACATACATCTGGCACAACAAAGGGCGCCAAGATCGCTATCCTCCAGAATGTTCAAAAATGAACTATTTTTTTTAAATGTTCAAGTCTAGCAATGTGATAACAACTTAATGTAATGAACATAAAAATATGTTAGAAGTATAATGAGATGTTAAAATAGATGATTAACATGTAAATAACATAATTACATGTGGATTGAATTATTGAATACATAATTCGCTTATTATTCATAAATTGTAAAGTATGAGACAATGAGTGTAATAATTTGATTAAATGTGGTTATTATCAAAGTTAGACAAAGAGAATGAACTTGTGATGACTAGTATGTTATAATTGACTGGTATTATGAATGTAAATGATATGTAGGATTTAAATCAAAGAACGAGTTTAATTAAAGTGTAATCTACGCACGAGGCAAGTTTCCTAACCCTACTTGTTATCATTATTCAAGTTTATAAATCAAGTTCAATTGTTATGTTAAAGATTTACTATCTTTTCAAAGTATGATTCTGTTATACAATAATTGTTCTATTGTATACCTATTGAGATTGTTATTCATTATAAATATCATTTATTGCTGAACCTTGTTAGACTAACAGATCCTTATTGATTCAACTAGTCCATAGTTGATGAACGTTCTAAATTCAGAACCCTTATTGATTTATCCAAACCAAACTTTCTTTGGCACGGACTCTAATGTCAAACTGAGATGAACAATCCTGCAAAGGGATTTACTTATGTGTTAGCGTTAAGATATTGTGCACAGTATGGTACTAAGGGCTGATCCCCCTAAGTACGAGTAGAAAGGTCCATAGTATTATGACTGTTAAAGGTTTCAAGTATAACCCTTGATAACCTAGGACATAGTTCAAGGTCTTATGACCCTCAGAAATCTTTTGATTCTTGTTATTCATTCTTGATTCAAAAGTTGAGCTTTATTTCCGAAGTCTTGGATTCACTCGCATGTTATTATACATTATTATTTCATTATTTTACTTGTGGGCAATAGTGCCCACTCTTGCGTAATAATAACATTGCAGTTAAGATCGAAAGATCTGACGAGCCTTCTACTAGCAAAGGCAAGGGCAAGATTAACAAATGATGAAGACTTGTTGTTTTATATGATGATGTATTGCTGTTTAAGACTTAAGTTAATGATGTTGTTAAGACTTATTAGTTGTTTATGTTTCCGCATAGATGTTTAAGGTTAGTTTAACCTGGGATTGTATTTATTATTCGGATGTTGTAACCCCATAAGGGGAGGATTTATTTCTATATATTGCATGGTTTGCATTTATTATGGGTAGATAGATAGATGATATTTGTACAGTGAACACCAAATCCTGTGAAATTTAAGTACCTGGATTTAGGGGTGTCACATATCCTGTATAAGCAAAACAACTCTGTAAAGTCCTTAAAAAGAAAAGATGTACAAGGACTATAAATATAGAAAGATCAAGCATGTTAGGTTGATCTAATGATGTAATAGATAGGCTTATCTGATCGGCTTGTCTGATCGTCGAGCACTGCACCAGAAATCGTAGTCTGCCAGGAGAGTCAAGGGAAACTCGAGAGCTATCGAGGCAGAATCGTAGTCTGCAAGATAGAGATCTTGAGTTCGTAGATCGCCAGAGAGAGACGAGGAAAGGATCAGAAGTGTGTCGAGGAGAACTTCTGGGGGACGTAGTTCTGGCCGAGGAAGTCATGTTCGTAATCGCAGAGAGACATTTTCAATCTATAAGCCGATCAAGATCCGCCAAGCTCATGTCAAGAATCGTAGACTACACTCAGAGTCGTAGAGTCTACTGATCATATCAGAGGCAAAGATCGTAGTCGAGCAAGATCAGATAAAGAAAACAAGCACAATGACAGAAATCGTAGTGTCAAGATCTGATCTCGGAGTCATAGTGTCTGCACAGCCGAAGCTGAATCGTAGAGTGTAGAATTGAGACTTCAACAGATGTGCTCACAATGCCAAGGAAGAATCATAGAGTAAATACGATTCTCAACAAATGAGCACTCCCAGAATATCCAAAGGAATGAAGCCTCTGGTTAGCACTGCAAAGATACATCCCATCTGAAGGAAACCAGAGAGCACTCAACGAATGACATGCAAGCTAACAGAAGATCTAAGCACCAACCCAATCAGCATCCAGATTGAGGTGTGAAGCCATTCAGGATGAAGTCTTCCACAAGGAAATCAGAAGAAGACTTTAGTAACTGACTAAGGAAAGTCGCAAGTCAAGAGTCATTAAATAGATAAGAAGACGACGATCTTGGAAGCAACCAGGATCGTAGTGTTTGCCAAACAAAGAAAGAACTGATGGAGTGCATACAGAGATACTTGACAGCTTCTAAAGAACACGGCTAAAGTGATTAAGCATTGGGTCAGTCCATTGATGATAAGTGAACGGAGATCACAGGAGAAAGCGAAAGTGGACACGCCCACAAATCAAGTGTCTTGCTATTCGTAAGGGGATGAACAAAGAAGTCAAGCCATCAGTATCTGAGAGCTGTTGAGGCAAACAGAAGTGTTAAAGCACTGCACAAGAGAAGGAAGAGGTGTTCTACATTGATGATCCAATCAACACTCTTCAAGATCGTAGTGTTGTCTCTACCAGTCAACAAGACACTACGATCAGGTCCAAGAAGACATGAATCGTAGAATGGAGTTCGAAGCAAATCAAGATCAAGCATTGGCAACAGTTCAATCTGAAAGTTGATATTTGTACAAGAGCTTATTGAGAGCATCGATACAAAATGAAAACCTCTGATAAAGAAATCAGAAGGGTGAAATAAAGTCTTCGACTTGCCCGAGGCATAAAAGTAATATATCTGACAAGGTAGGTGAAATAGTAGACTGCAGTGTTAGAAAGTCAGAAAAAGTTGTCATGTCACATCTGCAGTCTGCACCAAGCAACTCGAGATTTGTGAAGCATTTCAAAGAGCTTTCAATGGCTACTTTCCAACGGGAAGATTGGAAAGGAGTATGAATCTACTAGAGCTTCAAAGATCAAAGGTTGCTGGAGTTTCTAAGTTTGGAGAACTGGTGGACTGATCTAACCAACGTAAACAATGAGTGGCCGATGAAGGTCTGAAGACTCACTCTACGATCCACCAAGAACACTTAGAGATATAAAAAGAAAGAAGTAGAAGTAAGAGTTCTACAATATAGAAGTAAGAGTTCTACAATATAGAAATAAGAGTTCTACTACAAGAAGAGTGTTCTGAACTACCGAGAGAAAGAATAGCATCAATGTCATCTTGATGTCCATCATGGGAAGACTCTAAGTACCAGAGAGAAGAGCCTATAGTCATCTTAGCCAGTCCATCGTGAGAAGGCATCAAGTATCAAGAAAGAAGAACACCAACGCCATCATGGTGGCAAGCATGATAAAGTTTCTAAGTACCTAGCAGAAGAGCCTACAGTCATCTTAGCAACCCATCATGTGCAGCCATCAAGTATCAAGAGGAATGATCTTCAAGGTAGCTCATTAAGGGATCATCAGAAGAGGTGAAAGTAAATCAAGAAGTCGAGCATCATGCAACACTTAATCGCACTTCAAGAATGATCACACCAAGTCGCTAAGTCTGTAAGATGTTAAGAGCATAAAGACATCTTAGCAAATTCAAGACCAACTCCAACAAACAAACAAACAACTCAACAACAAGAAGCCGTGGCTTGAGGGTCCTCGTCCGGAGGGACTAATGAAGTTCCAAGCCTGTTGGGCTTGAAGAGTTCCTAGGAACTAGAGACGTTCCAAGGTCAGCCGGCCTTCAAGAGTTCTTAGTGAACTGGAGTCCCAAGGTCATTGGCCTCAAGGAATCTTAGTGATTCTGTGGTGCCGCCTTCCTTAGTGGAAATCCTCGCTAGTTGAAAAAGCAGAAAGAGTGGATTAGGAGCTTGAGTCTCTCGAACCACTTAAAACCCTTGTGTCTTTTACTTTATGTCATTTACATTATGTACATTAACCGTCAGAATCGCTATGTATGTTTTAACTGCTTACATTATTGAATTAACTCTACGAACAATGTATGTCTGATTATAAATATATCAATGAAGGGGATCTTTTACTTATTCATTGCGGCTTGAAAAGATTCTTATGTTTGTCATATGCTAATTCATGAGCAATACAAAATAAACCGTAAAAAGTATTTGAAATTAAAAATGATCTATTCAACCCCCCCCCCTTCTAGATTTATATTGTGCATACTGGGAACTAACAATTGGTATCAGAGCAGGTTCGCATGCTATATTCAAAAGATAATCGCTTTGAGTCTGATCTGAGGCACAAACATTGTTCTAAACTTAGTTTAGTAGTAAGTCACTTGTTATATGCAGATGAGCTCACACGTTGGAAATATTGTGTATCGGTAAATGTGTATATACACCTGAAGCTGCTCTTATTGGTTTATGTTCTTGATTGTTTTATTAACAAGACCAATCCTTGCTCACGGTCAATCTTGTAGTCTAAAGACCAAGCTAGAAAGCTCAAGTGACATCCAGTCAAACATCCACCAGTCTGAAAAGATGAAAAGGCCATACATGCAAAGAAATGCTTTTCCAGAGAAGAAAGAAGAACTTCTCAAACATGTGTCTGGCTAACCAGCAGCTGGATGTAAACCTGGTAAACTCAAGAATGTCAAAGAACTACAGATGTTGAGAGTTTCTTAACCCGCATCTTCAAGTTCATGACTGATTGATTAAAGGTCAACTTGAGCAACAAGCTGTCAGGAGTAAATGAGAAACTATGCACATCAATGCCTAACCTCAGTATGACTAAGATAATTGACTGTTAAGAAACTGACAGCAGAAAGGTACGGTTCCTCGCTAAGATAATTGTGTACATCACATTGCACCACCTTATGAACTATAACGACACTATTTCAAGAAATTATAATCTACCTAAAAAGGTGAAGAAAGAAAGTACACTGAGGGTGGACACTCAAATGCTTACAAACCTTCTCTCCATCCAGGTTTTAGGTTGAAGACATCTTGAAAGAAATCTGAAATAGGTCATAAGCATGTCAAAGGTTAAATCAATTTTATGTGGAGAAATCTTTGATGATGGGTTAGTATGTATGTACAAACCTATGTTCTAAGTGTTTGATAACCCACATAGTATGATCAGTTCTACAAGAGTATCTTGATGATTTGTAGAACCTGATCACCTCCATGAATCAACTAGATGCACATAAATCGTAGAGTTGATTCTCACTCTGTGAACACTTAAACCTTGTGAACATAACCCAGCAAATGATGAAACCATCAAAGAAAAAGAGTGTGTTATTAAAATGACGAATCTTACAGACACTCACCTTCATGCATCTCAAAGTGTATTATCTAAAACTAGTTGCATGCATGAATATGACTGTTGATGATAAATGTGATGATTATCCAAATACATGAGGAACATGGGATTAGAAAATTAACCTAGCAGGACCCATTTAATTGTGGGTACCAAAAATAGAAATGTATCTAACCTGCAGGTACTTGGTCTATCTGACCACACTAAGGAATAATGAAGAAGAAGACTTTAGTCAAAAAGATTCAACCAGTGGAAGGCTCAAGACTGTTCAGAAATGATTCTGATAAAACTCTTATAAGTCAAAGCCTGTCCTTGAAGACCTGCTGAGCTTATCTGAATAAATCTCACATGGCTGTTGATCTTTGTATAAGAGCAGGACATTCAACAAAAAATGAAAAAAAGGTCTTAGATGCTCAATCATGCAAAGCACGACATATGAGAAGAATCCTCAAGGAAGCTCATCACAGAGGATCATTGAGCATCAAACATGAGAAACTCATTACAGGAGCAGAACTCAACAAGCACGTGCTAACAAAGGAGACTACATTCTTAGTGCTGACCAATAATCATAGAACGATCAGTCCTGGAGATATCCATGTCTGCGATGAAAACAATTTTGCCTGTAAGTGGTGATTCCAGTCAGAAAGAAATAGGCAAGGATATCTCCTAACGCACATAAAGAAAGAGAAATCATACATCACTGAGAAGATAGTATGAACATGGGGAAGCAATGATCTGTTAAGAAACAACAGCACTGAGTGATACTATGAAGTAGTATACCAGCTGTAGAGTCCCAAAACTTTATGGCTGATGAACCAAATGAAGAACCATAGTCAGTAGGAACGTCTCAAAATGTACTACTGATAACCTTTCAGCCACCTAACCCAAAATCGTGGAGTGCCCACGATCAAATATCTGATCATAGTGTAAGAACCGGAGGACACCACGATCACATCAAATGCAATTTCCTGAAGTTGGTAGAGGTCCTCCCTAGCAGAAAAGGCCAAATGAGATATCAGTCCAAACCACCTCTAAAGTAGTTCATCTAGAAAGCACCTCAGGGACAAACCTGACCCTTAGTTCACTCTAAGAGGTTGGCCCTTCCTGAGCTACCTTGACCCAGAAGGAATGCTAAGTAAAGTTCATCTCAAGGACTAAGTCAGTCAACATTCGTAGAGTCGAGATTGAAGAGAACTCCATGATCGTAGAGCAAGCTCAGCGATCGTAGAAGCATACTCAACGATCGTAGCCCTACCAAAGGAAACCCTAGCTAATGAGAAGCTCGAAAAACTGGACATTTGCCCAACCATTCAGATCATGAAAAAATAAGTTTGAATGCTGGTTGGAAAAAGGTCCTGTTAAAGGAGAATGCCCAAGCCCTCATGGAGTACATCAGTGATCAAGCTATGCAGCATCAAGATAAGGATCAATGTCAAAACCATCCACTGCAACATCTCTCAAAAGATGATCGGTGAGTCAACAAAGGAAAACGTAGAGACCATAACTGCCTTATCATGCTACTCTACGAATCAAAATGGTCAACGGTCAATCCACATCATTGACACCTATTTGTTTTGAAAAGAGATATTAAACTGAAGAGTTAATGGGGGAGTTACAACTCATTACTGGGTATCGTGCAACCAATGGTTGGTTGACACATCACTGTTTATATAGAGTTACAAGGAACTGTCATAAAGGAAAATTGAAATTAGCAAAAAGTTATCAAAAACTATCAAACCTCTCTCCTTCCCAATTTCAAACCCTAGAACCCTCTCAAAAGCCAAAAACAATTAACCCTCCAGAGCCTTGCCCAAATCACAATCAACCATCTCTCATAAACCCATCTGAATCAAATACCCATATTCCTCGAACTATTCAAATGGAAGATCATGAAGTAATCACCGGCATTCAAATTTCTAACCAAGACGCGTTTGAAAAATCAAAAGAAGTTCGTAGACATTCTCGAATTTGTGAAGAAAGTCGGATTCTCAAAATGTCTTCGAGGCTAGCACTCGAGTATATATCGAATCGGGTCAAGGAATTCTACTCAAACGCATCCATAAATGCCGGAACCCTTTCAACCAAAGTTAAAGGTCAATCTCTTAAGCTGAAATCATCTGATATAAATAAATGCTTAGGTTTTCCTGACCTAGAACTGAGAAACCTTGATGAGATCAACACTAAGAAAGCAAAGGAGATTATGGGGTACCAAAGAAACCCCAATGTAAAGGCTATGAAGAAAAAGGAATTCCCTGAGGAATTCGAGTTCCTTGCTGAAATAGTGGGAAAATGCATACTATGCAATGACACTGCACACGACACGGTGCTTGATCAACAGTTGAAAATCATGTTTGCTATAGTTCTGAAGAAACGAATCAACTTTGGAGTTATCCTATTTGATCAGATCTCCAAATGGGTAGAAAAGGCTGAAGTGAAGAAGTCTACAGAAAAATCACTTACAAAAGTGTTTCATGGAAGACTACTGAGTATTGCGATGAAGAAGAAGCTGGGAGGCAAAATCAAGGATGATGAGGGAGAACCTCTGAATGTTCACAAAGTAATGTCTCCACAACTATTTGTGAATTAGAAGAAAAACCCCAAGGAAAATAGAAGACTGACAATTGGGAGCAGCAGCAAAGCCTCTGCAAAGAAGAGGAAGGTAAAAGAGGTAGAAAGCTCTGAGTCTGATGACTCTGTATCAACAACAACCACACCAGCCAGAAAGAAATCTAAAGGTGTGAGGAAAGCTGAGGCTCCTCAAAGAAGTCTATCCAAAGAAGACAAAGTTGAAGATGAAAAGGTCTCAACTTCAAGGACCACCAAGAGAAGAAGTAATAGACTGCTTTAAGGACCATCCAGCAAGAAAGCAAAAGTGGTAAACAAACCAACCTCAGCTTCTCAAGAAAGCCCATCAAACAGAGAAGAGGAGGTAGAGTCAAAAGAAGATAAGGCAACTGATAGTCTCAAGGCTGAGTCCCCACAGACCAAATCCAGCAATGAAGGTGAAGTTGGATTAATGGAAGAAAATGCAACATATACTGATGAAGAAGAAAGAACAAGCCCTATGGCTAACTCTCAGAGCATTCATTCTGATGATGAAGACAAGATACAAGGTGACCCAACTGCATCTCCAAATGTAAATGCTCCAACCAGCCCAGATGATGGGTCAAAGGATGTTGATTCCAAAGAAGAAGGACCTGCCCCTACCAGTGCTGAACCTCAAGGAAGTTCGTTTGATGATCCAAAGACTTCAGAGTTTGAAGAGGAAGAAGAGTCTGACTCTCCCATAGCTAAACCTCCAAGGAGAAGGAAGAGCTACAGACTACAAGCCAAATTTTCCTCCAAAAAGAGAAGTGATCACTCCAATGATGTCATTGAACTAAGTGATGATGAGTCTATATCAAAGGAAGAAAGTGCTGAAGATGGAACCAGTGGTGAAGAAGATGAATTAGAGGAAGATCTTGCTAAAGAAAGTTCTGAAAATGAAATGCAGCAAGAAGGATTCATTGATGGAAATGATGAGAATGATTCAGGCTCCGAAAGAAAAGAGATGGAAAAAGATTTTGATTCTACACCTTAGGAATCAGAAGAACAAGAAGACTATCCAGTTCTCTCTCCCGCAAGGATTAACAGAAGAATAGTGGTGGAAGTCTCAAATGAACTACCAGAGGCACCTCCCGAAAGATGGGTAAATTATGGAAATGAACAACTCAAGGTAGTTTGGATGACTGTGTTTGAGGTATTTAAAAACTGGAACAACATAGAACTAGACTGCACAATCATCCTTTACAATCCTGATGATCTGCTTATGAGATGGTTTTTCCAATGGATGCCTTGGCTAAAGGCACATACTGAAAGAGATGGAAGTTACTTCAGCTGGTGCTACTCTCATTTTCCAAGCATGGAGCTGGTGGCACAAAACTTCCCAAGGGTGAAGAGTTTTGCTACAATGATGATCAAAGACTAGCCTCACTACAGAGTTTACAGACATGCTTGCAACCACTATATCCCCTATGATCGTAGAGTGGACTCTGAAAAAAGAAGGATCATGACTAAAGAAATAATCGTAGAGTCTGCTCACTCTACTACTGATGGTATCCAAGTCCAAAGTGAAAAGGTTCTATCTGCTCAAGAACTATTAACCGACATTCCTTCATCCTCAAATAACAATTGGTACTCAACGATTGTTCAGATTCTCAAAATATTTAAAAAACTGTCCAAGGATAAAAATTGTAGAGTCCAATCTGATGCTCAACAAGGGGCTGCCTAACCAGATGACCAAAGTCCTATGGAGCAGGAGCTGTTGAAGAATTCTGATCAATTGGTCAAGAAGATATCTCTGATCAATGAAGAATCAAAGATGATGCTGACAACAGCTACTATGGCTGATGTATCTCTTAAAATCAAAGAGAGAGATCACATCTATCTGAAGGCCATATATGATCAGAAGACAGAAGCACTACGAGCACAGAAGGAAAATGAAGAACAACTCCAAGTCCTATCTGACAAGATTGACAACATGAATCAGTCTTTCTAAGTGTAACTTGAGCTAAGCCAACTGGAACTCAAGTTTGAAGTTACTAACTCCTCCTACCTGATGGAACAACTAATGTCCAACATGGAGCAGCTCTCCCAAATGATTAATGACAAAAAGGGGGAGAAAAAGAGGAATAGAAAGAGGAAGAGCAAGAGGCATTCAAGAAAGAGTAAGGAGAGTAGAAGGAAAGAAAAGAAGAAGTCAAAGAAAAAAAGAACTGAAGAAGTAGCAGTGTCATCATCTGAGGGGGAGCCAGAAGATGATGATCATATGATTGCAGAGTTTGAGGGGGAGCAAATTAAGAAAGAAGATCATGAGTCTGAAGGGGAGAAGAGCAAAGACAGAAAGTCATCATCTCAAGGAGAGCAGGAGAAAGAAGATCAAACAGATGATTAGCTGATCAACAAACATCCTGGAAACATACATGGAGCCAAAGAGGTACATCTCTAACTACTTAGGTATGTTCTGGATCCAAGATGTAAAATATCAGTGTATTAAATTCCACATCATTATAAATGACATTCATGATTATCTGTTTTAGAAATACAATTGCTCACTGTTTATAAGATTCATTCATAACATGCATGTGCACTTATTATTTTTGTCATAATCAAATAGGGGGAGATTGTCAGGAATAAGCATGTGAATGATATTCCTATTTACATATGATTTGATTATGATTTATACATGAATAAATATGCACGTATGCTTACATTAAGAAAAGCTGTAAAGTCCTTTGATAGACAATAGAAATATATGTACAAGGACTTAGAATGAATTGATCAAATGTGTTAAGTTGATCCTACATAAGTAAAATAGCTCTGTAAAGTCCTTGAAAAGAAAAGATGTACAAGGACTATAAATATAGAAATATCAAGCATGTTAGGTTGATCTAATGATGTAATAGATAGGCTTGTCTGATCGTCGAAAGCATCGCACTGTAAATCGTGAGTCCGCCAGGAGAGTCAAGGGAAACTCGAGAGCTATCGAGGCGTAATCGTAGTCCGCAAGATAGGAGATCTCAAGTTTATAGATCGCCAGAGAGACGAGGAAAGGATCAGTGGTGTGTCGAGGAGAACTTCCTCGTGGTCGTAGTTTGGCCGAGGAAGTCGTGTTCGTAATCGTAGAGACAAACTGCCTACAAGCCGATCAAGATCTACGCCAAGCCCATGTCAAGAATCGTAGACTACACTCAGAGTCGTAGAGTCTACTGATCATATCAGAGGCAGAGATCGTAGTCAAGCAAGATCAGATAAAGAAAACAAGCACAACAATAGAAATCGTAGAGTGTCAAGATCTGATCTCGGAGTCGTAGTGTCTGCACAGCCGAAGCTGAATCGTAGAGTATAGAATTGAGACTTGAACAGACGTTCTCACAATGCCAAGGCAGAATCGTAGAGTAAATACGATTCTCAACAAATGAGCACTCCCAGAATATCCAAAGGAATGAAGCCTCTAGTTAGCACTGCAAAGATACATCCCATCTGAAGGAAACTAGAGAGCACTCAATGAATGGCATGCAAGCTAACAGAAGATCTAAGCACCAACCCAATCAACATCCAGATTGAGGTGTGAAGCTATTCAGGATGAAGTCTTCCACAAGGAGATCAGAAGAAAACTTTAGTAACTAACTAAGGAAAGTCAGCAAGTGCAGTAGCTGTTAAATAGACAGAAGACGATGATCTTGGAAGCAACCAGGATCGTAGTGTTTGCCAAACAAAGAAAGAACTAATGGAGTGCATACAGAGATACTGGACAACTTCTAAAGAACACGGCTAAAGTGATTAAGCATTGTGTCAGTCCATTGATGATAAATGAACGGAAGATCACAGAGAGAAAGCGAGCTGGACATGCCACAAATCTTAAGTGTCTTGCTATTCAGAAGGGGAGAGAACAAAGAAGTCAAGCCATCAGTATCTGAGAGCTGTTGAGGCAAACAGAAGTGTTGAAGCACTGCACAAGAGAAGGAAGAGGTGTTCTACATTGAAGATCCAACCAACACTCTTCAAGATTGTATTGTTGTCTCTACCGGTCAACAAGACACTACGATCAGGTCCCAGAAGACATGCATCAGAATTGTGGAGTTCGAATAAGATTCTTATTCGGACAAAAGGGTTTGAAACCAGATTTCAAAACCTCACATTCATATCTTGTTTAAAACTGAATTTTATGTAAATCAAACCCTTTGTACATAGGTTCTAAGAGGCACAACACTACTTTCAAAATAAAGCACAACATTTTTGCAAAACAAAAGCTTTCAACACACACACACGATGCATAGGGAATGAAAAAGTAGCGGTAACCGTGTTTCACGGAAGTCAGGGGATGCCTAACACCTTCCCCTCGCTTAAGCAAGCCCCGAACTCTATGAATCTCGAGTTCCAAACCAATTAAATAGAGTCACATATTGGGTCATATTGTGAAAATCTTCCTAAAACTCGAATGAGTTGATACATCCATTTAAATTAATATCAACTGGCGGCTCTATCTAATTAGGCACAATCATCAAAATCAATCTTTTCAAATAGTTGACATGTATGTCAATATTTTCTCAAAATCTCACCCTTTAAGAGAGATAAATAAAATAAACATAAAATAAAGAGTAGAAAAATACCTAGAAAATGGAAAATGAAAAGGAAAAAATCGCTTCAACACAAGCATTCAAGAGATCAAGCCTTCAGTGCACACAAAGAAGATTATTTAATGTACCAAACATTCCTCAAGCTTCTATTGTTGTCCAATCATTGTGATTGAGGAATTTTTTCTCTGTCTTAGCATTTAAGACTTGGAGAACCAACAACAAACTTTCCATTACTTTATGTGTGAGAGTTGACTAGATAATCTAAGTGAGAATCTAGGCTAGGCTATCGTATGATATTGTAACGCCCCGAAATCCGATCTATTTTCACACCCGGATTCCGTACGTCACGATCCCATCTTCTTCCAAACATACATCATTATATAGCTAAATATAACAACATACATTCTCAAATCCCAGGTTCTAATACCTTATAACCTCTTCCATTACAAATAATGATAATTACATTATTCTTTACATCTTGCACGAGTAACTTTTATCCGCCACCAAGGATACATAATCATTCATTAAACTATTCTATAGTTTAATTTTATCATTCTATATTACAAGTCTTCGCTTGATCTTCACGCTCATTCATATAATGAATGACACTTCTTCTGAATACCGATCAGCTTGATCTTTACGGGATCCTTAAGTTCTTCTAACATTGTTCACTGAAAATATTTTTATTTAAAGCAAGTGTGAGCATTCAATTGCTCAGCAAGTCCTAGCAGTTGAACAAACAACTTCAAGAATTTAAACATTCTTTTAAAACTTCAATAACCAAACAAAAGTTATAAAGCGGCTTGAATAATAGGAATAATCCTGATTCCTATCATTTTAAAACATTAGTCACATTCACTTTGAAATACTTTCATTCTTCTACCTTTTTCATACACATCCTGTCTGGCTAGAATCATTAGCACAGACTTAACAATAACGGTTCATGTATAAACAGAATATTCTTTTATTGAACAGTTCAATCACGTAACGCTTCATCTCATGTAAACACCGGAAGTGTTCAAATCAGGCACAAGGCCTCATACATTCTAACACCTTGTGCAAATATCACACATTTGCACATGTACGTAACTTCTCAAGTTCAACATCCGAGAAGTTTTAGAAACTAGCATTCATTTAAAATATGAATGAAGTTAGGAAACTTGCCTTTACGCATAGCTACACACATATAGTTTACGCCGAATCGAAGCATTCCAATTCCTATGTAGCACATAAGGAAATAACACATACGCCAATTAGTCATATACTTGACTTTCACATTGGTTTATCTAACTTTACTTCTTAGGGTTCGCGTTCTTTCAACCTAAGTTTACGCGACACTTCCTTTACCGTTCTACGGCTTCATGGTATACGGAGATGTCTTACTCATACATTCATCATCTTGGATGATTTACATTCTTCTCTTTTTCTTATAACTCTCCAAGGACTCAGCACATATTGTGTCTCTGCTAGTAGTCCATATGGTACTCTGAGTGGTTTCCCACAAACAACCAACAAACAAGTTCCCGTCTCATCTACACTGCCATCACAGTGAGTTAGATCGGTTGCCAGTTTCGTATATACCTTCACTCTCTAAAGGAATTATTTAGCCCAGCTCCCATATGTTAACCATCAAAGGTTACAGTTGTACTACAACCTAAATTCATCTTAACTTATCCGAACCATTAACTATAGGGTTTGTTAAGTCAAATTCGTATTCTTTATGGCTTTCTGGCAACTAAATGTCATACCTCAGGGTTCATAAGTCATACAGTCTTTTGTATACTCAGAACGATCATTCAATATTCATTTTACGCATTTATAGTGTTAACCATTTTACATTACCTTATTCTTATCTTACAACGTCTGGTTCATTCGACTCGGAACGTTTTTCAAGTTATAAACATTAACTCGACTTCTTTATGTTATACGTACTTTTCTTTAAATCAGTTTCTTTACCGTTCACAGGTTTAATCATTGATCTTCATTACCTTACGGTTAAACCATACACGAGGTGTAGGTTCTACCAGTTTAATATTCGCGTACACTTAACCTTCATGTCGATTAAAGTGTTCAACGCTTACAATTCATTCTATCATTCTTCATCCGACTCATATTTGGTTTTCATTAATCTTATTACCGTTCGCTACGGCTTTCTTGATAATTCATATCTTACTTACTACCTTCGTCAACATCTAAGTTATACAACCAATGTACACTTAGAATGTTCGCTCGACGCGAATACGATTCACGAGGATCATTTACGTTGCTCATCCCTTAATCTCTCATTCAACCTTTACCTAAGGTTTTAATCGCTTTCATTCATTACTATCACATGAACCCCGTGTTCAATATTCGTTCTTAATGTCAAAGCCATAAGGTTCGTTGTATGCTAAGACCGATCGTTCATCGCAACAGCGTTGCGTTCACAGCGTTTATACGCTTTACATTTATCTCGTATTACCATGACATAACATCAAAATGTTATTCATTACCCTCGTCATTCAACGTCTAAGGAATCACCATCATAGCAATTCCTCAATTTCGTTTATCGCGACTACGGTTCCTGGATATCGAGTAACCCTCATAATTTCTCTGTCTTTTAATCCCGTTCAATCTTTCCATTCAACCTTCAATAAAGGTTTAAATCACTTTATTAAGTGATACATTAGTTGAACAACATGTTCATTATCTTCCCTTACACTTCCCCAAGAGTTGAAAGCGCTTAAAATCTCTTCTTCGGGTTATTCCATACCCCTCGCCTTCCTACGGGTTCATATGTTAGAAATGTTACTTGCCGGGGTTTAGCCTTTTAAAATGTTCGCTCAAGTGAGTCCCTTCTGATCTTGCTTTTCTTCTAAGTCTTGAACTGGTTTGAGATGCTTACTATTCAATCTTATAACTCCTTCGTTATAACTCGGAACGAGGTCGTTCCAAAGCCATTCTCTTCCTTATCTTACATACTTCAAATTCCCTCAGACAGAAATTAGTTCTGAATCCGTTAACATGCCATTCGATTGGCTTAATCTTCGTCCTTTGTTCGTTTTATATTTTTAATGTTCTTCGTTCGTTCGTCCATAATTCGGTCATCCAGACTTGGAACTCGTTCGTTCTTGAGTCCACGACTCACGTTTTGTACGTTCTCTTATATTCTTATGAAACCCTACACGTTAGGGTTCATTTTCTAACTTTCTAATTCTCATTTGTCTTTTACGTAATTTTCGTCTTAACTTCGTTATAGCTCAGTTTTAATCCGTTCTTCATGAACGTTTCTACCGTTCCTAACCAAGCAATAAGCATCTAACTTATACGCGATGGTTTTAAACTTGTCCATCAACAACAATTATCCTACAATGGTTTTTTATTTGTCCATCAACAACGTTCTTCGCGTTCTTCGTTTTTAATCGATATTTTGATTACGAATTTACTTTTTCTTGAAATTTGATGTTATAAAACACCATTCCTTACTTATTTCACCGAATCGTTCATATGATTCATTCGAATCGTTCAAATTCATTACAAATCTTATACTTCCTTAAGAAATTTTTAACATAAACTTCAAATTTCTTATTTCTTCTTTTCTCATGATTTCAACCATATGAAATCATTCCTAACATCTTTTACTTCTTATTCTCATTAAGCTATGTTTTTAACATATAAACTTAAAGAAAATTATCTAGAAGTTAGGTTTTCGGATTACCTTTCTTCTTTAATCTCCTTCCGTCGGACAAAGTTGCTCTCGAGCAAGCTTTTCCTCTTCTTTTTCCTTCTCTTTCTTATCCGAAATCTCTCTCTCTCTCTCTCTCAAAAGTTGTAGGATTTTCAAAATCCTAAACAAATGAGTTAAGCTTCTTATTTATAGAAAACCAAGGCTAGGGGCAAAATAGTCATTTCACCCTCAAACCTCCTTACTATTCATGGCTTAAGCACTAAGTTAACTTACTCACCACTTTACTTAGCCCTTAAGTTTATTTAGGTCTTAAGTTTACTTAGCCCTTAAGTTTACTTAACCCTTAAGTGTACTTAGCCCTTAAGTTTACTTGCTCATCAATTATAAGCACTTTACTTAGCCATTAAGCATTTTCCTTCACGTGTACATAACAGTACTTTTCATCGTTTTTATTTCGTCCGATTTCTGCATGTTTTTCGAGAAAAACTTTTATCGGCTTACTTAACTTTTCACGATATAGTATCATCAAATCTTTCGACAAAATGTCATTTCGACATACTAAACTCTCGGAAAGGCTTAGGTTATTCAAAACCTAAACCTTAGGATATAGTATCATCAAATCTTTTCACGATATAGTGTTTATTTCGTCTTTTTCCCGAAAAATTTTTTATCTTCGTCTTGGAAATTTTTACTCGTTCGGTCTAGCTCGTAGTCAGAATCCTCCCGATTAATAATCATCCTAGGTTCTAGGACAATTAATAAACACATAGCACAGAATAGTATTAATAAAAATTCATTTTATTAATAACTAATTCTTTAAATCTTAAATTCTGGACAATTCGATTTTCCAGATTGTCACGAATATTGTTTGTAAGGTTTTCAGTGAACCATAAATAGGTTATTCTTTGTGAATCAGTTTCTTAGTAAAAAATCCCTTCACTATGTATGAAGAAGAGAGGAGTAAAAATCCTTTGAGAATTTTGAACCTTTGTTTTTATATCTGTGTTTTTTGTATAAAGTATTCTGATTTGCATCGAATTAATCTCCTCACTCCGAACAAAACTTCTAAAATAGACTTATAACTGTGGTTCGTAACCCCTATGTTACTTCGAGTGAAAGTCGAACTCAAGACTTTCGAATTTATAACTAGACTCAAGTTTTCACTTAAACCATTGAAACTAGCGGCAGATTTAGCCTTGTTTTTTTATTTCTGTCTTGCTTTATCTTGTGGTTTTTATCCACTACTTGGGTGATTGTTTTACACACATTCCACTGTATAAAACAAACTGTTTTAACTTTGACCAAGAACTTTCTAGTAAAAGTTTAAATAAATAATTTTTTTTAAGAAAGCCTATTCACCTCATAATCATATTGGGGGTGAATATAACAACATACTCATATAACAAAATATGTTGGTCTTTCCCCAAGGGACCAACATAATCATATAACAACATGAGTTAGTTTTGCATTTTGTGTTGTACAGCAATAATCACTTCCCGTATCACACTGACCAAGTCTGAAATTACGAGGGACTCTAAAAGCCAGATATTCTGAAAGGCCAAGTCAACTATATCAACCATCAAAGAAACAAAGATACATATTTTTCATAACTATTCGTCAGGCAAACCTTAAACTAACTGAAGGAACATGCTGGCTTCGTAACAAAGTGCAACTCGCTGTGGCGTGATTCTGCAGTGTCATGTGACATGATTAAATGGACAGTTTGAGATGAGCAAAAGTCGGGAAAACGTGAAGAAAGGAATGAAGAGGAGAAAAGGTTGCAATAAGCTGAAGGAATAAATAACAAGTAAATAAAACTTCTTAAAGTATGTTACAGAACTTACCATTATATGTATTACCATGAAACCAAACTCAGTAACCCAGTTTCTCTGAAACTTCAACCTGCTCTTTTAGGGTTCCGTAAAGGGTCTCAACAACATTTAGTAGGAATCCATCTGAACCATGTCTTGCCAACAAAGAAACTGCCACAGGAAGATTATCATACATCCCTAGTGGTATGCTCACCTGCAGATATAACCAAAATCCAAAATAAGCGGATTATCAAATAGTGGTATGCTTATGTATTCGTGTGTTCCGTGGGTGAGAGGGAGAACCTGGCAAAATCCAGATACCCCTGCCAGAGACAACAAGCTAAAGGCCCTGACTCGAAATGTTTCCAGCGAAGCTGCCTCTGTTTGTAGTTTTGGTGGAGGTCCAGGAACCGTAGGGATGGCAAGGATGTCAGAATCCTATGCAATTATTTCCAATTAAGAACAAAAACAAAAGACTTAGTGCATCATCAGTGTAGAGTTGGAAAAAGAATGGTTCATCAAGTTCACATCTTCTATTTTTGTTCAACCTACGTGTGATAGTTTTTACATGCAAAAAAGTTGAAGAAAAACGAGACACGAAGGTTTGAAGAGCAGGTATAGTCCCTCGAGGAATTTTATTTGGTAGAATATTCAAAACTAGGAATACAAAAGACCAAAATCTCACAAAACCAGATTTTGTATATATGCCCAGTGAATCACAACAGCTTGAGGAAATATAGGATCCATGTGAAGGAATAGCTGTGATCCTTTTGTTCCAAATTGGCAAAAATATGACTGCAATGCCTGCAAAGGTATGGTCTATGATGAAATAATCTCTAAACTTTAGCCCATTGATGGATTGGTGAAACTCATCTCAAATTTAGACTGCCCTGTTGCATATAAAGCAGACATGATATACATATATATACTGGTAGAGACGAAAATAAAAGCACTAGCAAGGTTTAGTTCAACAGCTACAAAGCTGAATATATTTTGACTACACATAAATAGGAATCGGTCTATGTTCAATGCTTACCAAAGCACCAAGGACTCTACTGGGCTTTGGCCATAAAATTGGTGTGGATAATTCGTCTATTAGGATGTGTATTAAAAATCATATAAAATTTAACATAGAATATATTTCACAGCGAGGTTCCTCAAATGAAGATGTTTGGGCTTCTAAGAAATATCTGAATGTGCGTGTGTGAGAGAGAGTACCCCTAGCAGAGCACTGAGAGCAGCCTGTAACTCAGTCTTAACAGCACGGCAGTCATCAATATTATCATCTGTTGAGTTTACGGCTTCCCATACCCGTTCTGATATTCCCGGACCCAAATCAGGTTTGACAGTTCTGATCCATTCACCATGATTATTCTTGAATTCATGCCTATGCTTCAGAAATTCGGGAATCAACAATTGATGTAACCGAATTTTAGATGGCAAGACAATAAGCAAATTAGTAATACAAATATCATTCGAGTCAGGACAGTATCAACATAAACATCCAAAAAAATGTTATTCATCATCCTCACCTTTGAAGCAACCTCATGGCATTTGAAAGAGCCACCAAGGGTTCTATATTATATTCTTGATTTCCAATATCTTTACACATGAAATTCTTTAAACTTGGAACCTTGTTCTCAACATAGTCCCCAAGGTTTGCGTAACTAATAGTATTATCTGCATCATCAAACCCATGGGGTACATTCACGCATGAGAAAAGTATAATATAGATATCAAGGATACATTTGAGTTGTGCATATATTATATTTATCTTAAGTTATTAAGAAGAAATTAAAAATTCATTTTAGCTGGCACCATTTTTTCCTATAAACAAAAAGGAAAAAGAAATAAATAAATAGAAATCTTTAACGATTCTAGTCATCAACGTGATGGGTTGGTACCTTCACATTTGATGGTCAACATGTGTTTCATAATCCACAATCTCCCAATGCTGACTAATAAAACTAGATCAAGTTGTCAAATTAACCTTTTACCTCCAAAAATCTTGTTGACCGAGTTGACAAGAACTGTAGTTATTCGATCACTTGGAATGCTAAGAAGATTGAAACAGTCTTCAGCTATAATAATATTAGAAGGTTCAACAGGATCCGCATGAAGTAATTGCAACAGTGTACATTCAACTCGATTCAATATCACAGGATCCCTCATGAACCATCCTGGAAAAGAATCGTGTCAAATAAAGAATTAAAGACTTTCAAACTTCAAAGGTGAAAACTTTTAAGATATAATATTTATTGACGTTGTATTATATCATTCTAGTCAATCCAAGAAGATTCCAAGGTGCCAATTTTTTCAAATTTCACTCTCTTCCTGATTAACACTATACTACAGCGCAAGTTAATCAGCAGATATGTTGTTCAAAAATAAATTGACGTGAACAATATGAACATTAGTTTTTCAACTACAAAGTCGTTTCAAGAATAAAGGCGCTGAGTTTCGACCCTTTGATTAAGGATTAGTCAGTACTATTTCTCAATGGGCAGAACAGTTGGTAAGCACGAACTATATGTAGTTCAGTTCAATAGGTGGACAATTCCTCACCCACAGTGTCAAAACTCTGTGCCATTGGAATTACATCAGTACTTGAAACAACTCCATGAGAAGGTCGAAACCCAAAATCCCACAATACGATGCAGGAACCCTTACACTTCCTCCCGTGTCAGTTCCTGCAGAAGATGGAGTTTTTGCTTCAATATTCAAAGTGCATCTAGAAAAGTTCTCAACTAAGAAAAAACTTACCCAAGGAGAAATCGACAAGCTTTGCTCCAACTGCAACAGCAGATCCACTAGAAGATCCTCCAGGTACCCTATCTTGTGCACAAGGATTGATGGGTGTCCCATAATGTTTGTTTTCTCCATTTATACTGTATGTGGATAATCACTTTAATATCTAACTTTCATATGTATGGTTATTCTCAATATCATTCTTTGTCATGAACTAGATTGTGAAACTCCCAATATAACCAAAAAGATGAAGTATTGTTTTTATAGTAATTGGACAGAAAATTTGTTTGTAGAATTAAGATGAAAAAGCTAAAAATCATCCCCTAGAAACTACTATCAAAAACAAAAATCTTCAGGAACCATACATGATACGATTTTAGGTAAATGAAGCTCCCAAAAAAATCCCTATCTAGTATAGAATGAAAATTAAAATAGTTAATCATAAAAACATTGCGATGGAGGAAGGACGAGAAAAAAAATATTAGGTGGGAGAAAGAAAACCCAAATCCAGAATAAAGGAAATGTTTTGTTTCCTTCCAAATGCATCTTGAGTACTGTTAATTACTTATCAGTACTGTTCACAAGGAAAATAGGACCCATTGTTTCCCTCATAAAAAAACTGAATACAATAATTTCCTTAAAAATTTCAAATACCACCAATAATTTATCATGTACTAATTGTCTGAAAAGTAATTAAGAAAGAGTAAGCCATATGTAGATGATTAAAAGGTCAAAAGGGACAATACTACTTCCCAACAGTCTCATCTTATTTTGAAATGTAAAAATCACTAATGTTGTAAGCAATTCTAAAAATTCAGTATAACTCCATATTGGATTCAGAAAATTCTGCGATGAGTAACTAGTAACTAGTAATTATGGTCTACTGTATTAACAAAAGGTGAAGGACAATAGTACTAAAGTAACTTAAAATAAATCCAACATAGTCTGATCATGATCAAAAAATACTAGAAACTAGAAAGAATGGAGTGGTTTCATGAGTTGACAATCTGCGTGAGCATTGACTCCCAATCTAATTATTTTGTCTACAGTAAAGAAGTGAGTAATTCTCTCCAGTTCATACTCCAAAATCATGTAAATAGGCATGGTTTCCCAGAACCACTTTAATTATTGGCTCTTGTTTGTGTATGTGTGTATTTTCTTATATGCTTTATTATTAGATTTTATTGTGTCTGGTGCGATAATGTTCAGGGCCATTAATCCAATGACAGGGAACATAGTTCTTTTGAAGCTTAATATCAACATCCTAATTCTTAGCTAACTGCTTCAATGATTAAATTGGGTTGGTTCTATGACATACTAACGAAAAGAAGAATAATGACTGCCTGAGCATACTTGCAAATTTCAGAACATTAGTCCAAATCTCATAAAGATACACATATACTTTGATTGCTAAGCACTTGCTTCTATAGCCCACATCCAACCTATGTTAAGTGGACTCTTCACTTAACTATGAAGTACCCGTATCCGACAAGGGTATGGGTTCAGACTCTTCAAAGTACAGTGTGACTGGACACTCCATCCGAGTCCATGCAACTTAGCATCCAACAAATTAAAAATTTTATAATGAAAATGTATAATAGGTGGTAGTTGAGTCTAATTAACCTGTATGCCATTTCATCCATGATTGTTTTGCCTACACATGTAGCACCTCCCCTCAAAACAGCGATAACGGCCGGAGCTGTTGATGTAGCAGCTGAGTGAGTTCGAGCCCAATCCGGGTTTCCAAATCCACTCACATATCCATCCACGTCAAATCTGACCCAAAATTTCAATCTAATATTAATAACTCTACCCATATGATATTTACATTTATCCAAAATGCACAAAAAAATTATATATATATATAAAATCCTTTTTTCATTCTCTGTCTTTGCTCCATCTAGGAATTTCCCGAAAGGGAAAACCATTCCAGTAGTTAGAGGTATAACTTAATCCCCACAAAAACATTTATGCATGTACATAATTTTGATTTTGATTTTATATATATGTTTGCATATGTCTTTATGTTTATACTTATAATTAAGCTTTAAATAGAATTGACCCACAAAAATTGAAGGCTAAATATAATGAGGAAATATAATTCTAGAGTTCAACTGAATAAAATAAGCTAATCGGATGAGAATATTAAAAGGACTCACATATCTTTAACAACAAAGGTGAGTCCATTTAAGGGAAGTTCTTGAGAAGAAAAAGTGGGTTGTAAAATGAATTTCTCCAGAAAAGCTCCATAATTTGAGTTAGCCTCCATTCTCCCTTTTCTCTTGGAAATCCTACGTGTGAATGAGATAATCAGATAACTGATTCTTGTATATCAATTTTGTCAATGGGTTGGGTAGGGTTCTAGGGTAGGGTAGCGTAAAGTTTTGACCGGACACGAAAAAATTAGGGTCATTTACAATAATATACAACATTTAGTAAATAATTACACTATTAGTGCATCACCAAAATAATTATAAAAATAATAACTTTTCTATATTTATTTATAATATTAGTGCAATAAGGATTCCTTAATTTAGAAAATTAGTATAGGATTCAATTCATAATAATAAGAAAATCTAAAATCAAGGAGAAATAACTGCCTTAAATAATAATTTAAATTCAAATATATTGGATCTAATAACAAAAATAAATTTAAATTCAAAATAATAATTTAAATTCAAATATTCAAGGTTACCAAACAAATCGAAAATAAAACAAAGAGGAAATCACGAACAACCAAAATAAATCGAAAAAGAAAAAGTCAGAGTTACCAAACCAGCAAGAACATATCCAAAACGAATTCGGAGTAGCCGAACAAAGAGAAAATCACGGACAATCAAAACTAAACAAATCGAAGAAGAAGAAGAAGAAGAAATCGGAGTTACCAAAACAAATCGAAGAAGAAGAAGTCGGAGTTACCAAACCAGCAAGAACAGATCCAAAACGAATTCGAAGTAGCCGAACAAAGAGGAAATCAAGAACAAATTTTTTTTTATGAATATTTGGTTACTCACAAAAACTAAAATGGTTACCTTTATATAAAGGTTTGGCTACCAATTGCACCATATTCAAAATAATTTTATTTTTAAAAGGTTATTAATAAGTAACTAACAGCTACATAAATGGAAACTTATACATGGCATTTCGGATACCATCCGCACGTAACACTTGAAATCGTTTTAAATTTTTTATAATTAATTGGTAACCCAATAAAACTAAATTGGTTACCTTTTTATGAAGGTTTGGCTACCAACTTATAAATAACATTTTAAAAATAAAATTATTATGAATATGGTGCAGTTGGTAGCCAAACCTTCGTACAAAGGTAACAATTCTACTTTTTGTGAGTAACCAAATATTCATAAAAAATAAATTGCGCCTCTGCCACAAAATCGTTTTTTGCGCAAGCCTCTCACCAAAACGAATCATTATCAATTGGATGAGGAAGAAATGAAGATTGTGGGGTTTTCAAAATGCATTTAATTTTTAGTTCTGCGCCCGTCTCTTGTAGCCTAATCGCTTAATACCAACCGCAGCAATTTTCAATGCTATTCCAAAGCAAGGTGAAAATTTTTCATTGGATAGTAAAAGTGTTCAGCTACAAGCGCCTTCTTCACCAACTTCGATAGTGACAAGTACATGCAAGCCTATGCAACAGAACCACGAGCCTAGTTGGAGCACCTTTCTTCGAACGTCTCTTTCCATTGTTATCACTACCCTAGGAATATATATATATATATATATATATATATATATATATATATATATATATATATAGAAAGAATACTTTGAATGAAGAAGAAGGGTGACAATTGTTCTAGATGAGGAGAGAGAGAGAAGAAGTCATGAGGATAACTAATGCATGTGACGCCCCCAAAATAGGTATGCATCACTCATCTTGAGTCGCCAAATACATGGTACAAAATTTAAATACAACTTAATTATACAACTGTCGTGTAAAATACGATAAAACATAATCTGGGAGTTTTAAAACGAATATTGTCATCTAGACAATATCTACACTCAATGGAGTCCTCATTACATTTATTATCACACTATTTAATAGAATAGTGAGGACTACTAATTCTATCATCTGGACCGTCACTCCGTTTTCCAACTAGTCCCGGCTACGTTCTCATTTCCTGAAGAGAACAATGAAAGCAAAGGGTGAGCTCAACTAGCCCAGTAAGAAATATTATGACTAAGATAATGTAGAATAAATTATCGTTAGCCTTCAACAGTGTTAAACTGATAGAATATAATAGACAACAAGTTTAACTGCAGCAGAACAAACAATCCATTAGAAGAGTCAAGTAGAGCATAAAATCTACTATCTTCTATGATTTAAAAGGTTTTTCATCACTTTTATCGCTGAGACTTAGCTTAATAAATAATTCACATCATCGAATCACCCCTGCACTACGGCCAAGGATATTCATTAGTATCACGACCACGAATTATCCATGCACTACGGGCCAAGGATATTCGTGTATTCATCAATGGTCATGATCATGCCAACAACTATCCATCAAAGCACTACGGCCAATGAGGACTTTTACCACATCATTTATAATATTACTACCATGATTATCGGAATAAGTCATAATCATACCAAGTCCATCTACGCACTACTACCATGTATGACTTTCAACATAATATAAGCATGAGGATGATGACAATGATATAAGAATTCAATTAAAAGAAAGCAAAGGATAAATTTTTAAAGATTTATAATTTAATTTATCCAGAATTTAATAACGTCCAAATTGTAAACATGATACTTCTTTGTGGAGTAAAATTTAAGAATAAAATTAGACCAAAAATAATTTGGACTGAAAACGAATCAATTTTTATTATGAATAGTACACCGGGTGAATAGTACTTAAGTGAATAGTACCCCATGAATAGTACTTCATGAATAGTAACCCATGAATAGTACTCCGACATGAAAAAGTTAAAATTTATCAAGAATGCTCAGAATAATATTTTTATGAAAAGATCTTTGGATGAAGCATGAAATTTTAAGGATATTCTACAAGTATAGAAGCCATTTAACCAAATGAGAATTTTTTAATATTTTACTTCACAAGAATTTTAGTATGGAAGAAAATACTATTCAATATTATGCAAATATACTATACATAATAATATATATTATTTTCATATAAAACAAAAACTTATTATATAATATATGAAATCATATTCTTGAAGAAAACTTATAATTTTCTACAGGTTCAAAAGCTTTCTAAAACTCGAAAGAAATAATCGATATTATCAAGAAGAAAATTTTTTAATTTTGGTGTGATTTTCATGATTCTCCTATTATGCGCTGCAATTAGTGACAAAACCTCCTAGGATGTAACTTCTAGAAATTGTCAATATCAAGGCTAATAGGAGAAATCCTTATTGGAAAGTTCTTCTTTATCGGAAACAACCCGTTGTTAATATCATGAAGTTATAATAATAATGAATAAATGTTGTTAAAAATATTGAGGAGATTTTGTGAAGTATTTATCAGAATTTTGCTTATTATTCAATCCCTATTTACCCATTTTTCAAAATAATCTAGAGAAAATTATTTAATATAATAAATGTAAATACATGGGGCCCACTTGTGGAAGGAAAATTGGTGGATTTTGTTTTATGTGTCACGGTTTTATATATATATATATATATATATATATATTGTAATATGTTTTATTTTATATGAAAAATAGAATATATTATATTTTATTACGCATAAGATTCGATAGTGGTTCGCACAGTAAATCAAATTTTTTTTTCTTCTTCTTTAATTTGTTCGTGAAGGAATTCGATTTAATTCATTAACAGGCGTCTGCGAGAAAAATTCAAATAGTATCTTTTCCATTCTCCTATAAATAGGATGCTTAGTTAGAATTGAAAATCACAAAGAAAATCGTAGAATTTTTTTCTATAATATCGAGCGATTTCTTTCGAAGTTTTAGAAAGCTTGATGTAGAAAACAAAATTAAGTTTTTTTCAAGAATATCCCGCTTATACCAAGCTTGGAATACTCTTCTTTCAAGGTAAGGATGTTATTTTGTTCATTATTCGCTTGAAATAATATTTTCTTCATACCGTAGTATGTAAGTAATATTATTTCGCTTCGTATTTCAATTTATACTCATTTGGTTAAAGTTTTGGCTTTTATACTCCATGAAATTAGTAGAATATCCTTAAAATTTGCGTTTCATCCAGTATCTTTTCATGAAAATATTATTTTGAGCATTCTTGATAAATTTTAACTTTTTCATGCCAGAGTACTATTCATGAGTTACTATTCACAAAGTACTATTCATGGGGTACTATTCACTCGGGTTACTATTCATGATAAAAATTGATTCATTTTCAGTCAAAATTATTTTTGGTACAATTTTATTCTTGAATTTTATTCCACAAAGCAGTATCATGTTGACAATTTAGACGTTCTTGAATTCTGGATAAATTAAATTATAAATCTTTAAACATTTATCATTTGCTTTCTTTTAATTGAATTCTTATATCATTGTCATTGTGAGTTCCTGAATTTTATGAAATAAAAGTATTCAATTTTTCTATTTTGGTAAATGGTTAAACTGATAAAAGGTTAAAGTTAAGGGTGATATTTGAAAAATTTTCAAAGTAAGAAAGTTTTCATAAAATAATCAGTAGTAAAAGTATAGTAATACGCGTGGTTGCATAGTAGCACACAGTATTGATTATTGATGCTTACGTGAAAAGTCACTCATTATACTCAATTATTGCTACAAAGAATTCTTTGATCATATCTCTCATATTATTGATTCCATTATTGTCACAGTATCATCTACATAATATGTTATATTATTAAATCAATAATTGAGACGACAAAGTTATTCATATTATTAAATTGAAATATTTACAATGTCTAGAAGTTACATCGAGGAGAGGTTTGGTCATCTAATTACGCCGCCAATAAGGAGAAATCCTTATCGAAAGCCCCCTTTTCACGAACGATTTGGTTGTTAAATATTATGAGTTATAATATTAATGATGAATGTTATTAAAAATCGAAGTTGAGTTCGGAGTTGAATTTGGAGACGCGGACGAGATATTTGAGTCCGGAACGATGAAATTAATAGAAATAGACTATAAACACAAAATTTGCTGGGGTTGACGTTTTGGTCAAAAAAGTCAACAGTTGACTTTTTTGAAAAAAGTCAAACTTCAAAATTTCAAAAATAAAATTTTTGAGATAAATATTTTCATTGTGTTGGGATTGTTAGTGTTAGTGGAAATCGACATTTATTTCGATAATAGTTGATGTCTGGAGGTTATATTGACCAATCGGGTAATTAATCGAATAAATGAGCAATTAATTGCTATTAATTCACATGATTATAACTATTTATTCACATGTGTGTACTATTGATTCACATTCATGTACTATTAGGGGAGGTGGTGCAAGATTGATAATACTTGCATGACTAAGTTAAAAATGGAGGTATAGATGGAAGTACTATACTGTAATTCGTATTTTCACATGATTATAACTATTAAGTCACATAAATGAACTATTAATTCACATGATTTACTATTAGGGGAGGTGGTGAAAGTTTGATAATACTTGCAGGACTAAATTAAAATTGAAAGAAAAGTTGAAGGTATTGTACTGTAATATTTCGAGCCCCAAAACGTGCAATTATCGAAACTATATTTTTCTATAAATAGAAGCTCATTTTTCCTTCATTTCTCACCAATTCACAAAAGCTATAGAGCAATTATTATAGAGAGAAATTATAGAGAGAAAGAAAAAGAGAAGTCTGCTACCTCTTTATTCCAGTATCCAGCTTTATTCTAAGGTAAGGGGTATTATTTCTTTTATTTTCATGAAGAGAGTTATTGTTATTCCATTCCTTATTATTATGTTGGAATAACTCGTCTATGTGAAGTACCGCATATATGGTGAAATTCTTCTGTTATTCCATTCTTTATTATTCTGTTGGAATATCCTGTCTGTGCGTATTACACATGACTTGGTTCCATTATTTATTATTCTGTTGGAATAACCTGTCTGTGCGGTCTATCGCATGCCTGGTGAATTCTATTGTTATTCCATTCTTTATTATTTTGTTGGAATATCCTATTTGTGCATTTACGCATGACCTGGTTCTATTATTTATTATTCTGTTGGAATAACCTGTCTGTGCGGTCTATCGCATGCCTGGTGAAGTCTTTTATTATCCCATTCTTTATTATTCTGTCGAAATATTCTGTCTGTGCATTTACGCATGACCTGGTTCCATTATCTATTATTCTGTTGGAATAACCTATCTGTGTGGACTACCGCATGCATGGTGAATGATCCTTCGTATTCATTCTTTATTAAATTGTGAAAATGATCTGTTTACATGGATTACCGCATGGCGGGTTAAAATCTATTTGCAGTTTCGTAATTTTTCGGACATTCAAAAATTCTTGAAAAAATTTGGGAGGATATTATGATAAGTTTTCTAACATTTCCAAGTGGAATCACTAAAAGAGGAGTTGTAGATTTTTGTATGGACTATTTTTAACAAAGCACGAAAAAAGTGAAAAAGGAGAAAAAGCTACTGCCCAAAATTTTGTAAGGGCTATTTCGGCCACTTAATTTGTGAGAAAAATTCCGGCCTTTTGGGACATAGAAATATATGGTATAAAGTACCTTCTGTCCAAAAATGAGCTCATTCCGACTTAAAATGAGCAAGTTATGACTATTTCAATATTTAGGTTTTTTTTAACAAAAAATGCTATAACCGGAGTTCTATAACTCCGATGACCATGAAATTTAAACTGGAAGCTCACGTTAACATGTGTATGATCCTGCCAATATTTGAGAATTTCTGGAGTTAAACTTGAGGTAGCTAATTTCTTAAGGAATTAATTAGAAATTGATTTTTGAAAAATACTTAAGGTTGTTGAAAAATTATAAAAAAAATACTTGTTGTGTATGAAATATATGTATATATGTTTGGACAAAGTATAGAAAAATAATAAGTTGATTTGGTAATTTTTCATGAAAATGATTTAGTTACGAACATATGAGTTAAATATGTTATACGAAGTTGAAAAATTGGTAAATAGGATTTTATGGCTTGAAAATCCTATATAAGGTATATGCAGATTTTTGATGAGGGATTTGATCGTTGGTGATGAAATCTTATGAGTATGACATTTTTGAATGATTAAATGCATTATTTGGTAAAGTGTAAACAATTGAAATAAATTATTTATAAGTTTAAGAAGTGATTAAAATATTATTATAATATTAATAATATTAGATTATGAGTTTATTAAGTGATTGATAATATTTGGATAAATTTAAAGTCTTTAATATTTATCCTTGTTTTCGTTTGATTAATGCTTATATCATTGTCATCATTCTCATGCTTATATTGTGATGAAAGTCATCTTTGGCTTACGTGCAAAGATGAACTATGGATTATTAATTTTATAATTGTATATCTTTGGCTTACGTGCAAAGATGGACTGTTGATTATTGGTTTTACAGTTGTATATCTTTGGCTTACGTGCAAAGATGAACTATTGATTGATGAGTATCTTTGGCTTATATGCATAGATGAAACTGCTTATTGGTATGATTATGACCAGGATCATTGGTATAATCATGACCCGTAATGTTATAGATGATGTGGTAAAAGTCCTCATTGGCTCGTAGTGCATTGATGGATGCGATATTGGTATGATTATAATCAGGGATTATTCGGTATAATCATGACCATTGATGATTACATGAATATCCTTGGCCGTAGTGTAGGGATGATTCAATGATGTGGATTATTTATTAAGTTGAGTCTCAGCAATAAAATATTGATTATACACTTTTAATTCATAACAGATAGTAGATATCATGCTCTACTTGACTCTTCTAAAATACAGTTGTATGTCTTTTGGCACGTAAGTGCAAAAGATGAATTGTTAATGAATATCTTTGGTCGTAGTGCAAAGATGAATTTATTAGTATGATTATGTTCAGGAATTATGATTTGGTATAGCCATGATTTTTGATGTTTCAGGTGAAGATATGTGATGAAAATTATCTTCGTCCTGGGTGCGAAAAGGAATTTAGAACCACAATTATGATTATGAGTTATTCATATGATTGTGGGATGTGAATTGTTGATTGATGTTACAGGGATAAAATATTATTGGTGGACTTTTAACATGGAGAAGATAATAGACCTGATGGTCTATTTGACTCTTCTAATGGATTGCTCGTTCCGCTGCAACTATGGTTGAAAATTTTTATCATCTACCATATGTGAAGGGTTTCGACACAGAAACGCACAGCGAAAATAGAACAGTTTAAAACAAATTCGAAACCCTAAACAGGATCCATGCGAAAACAATTAATTCAGTGGTTTAGATATTATACCGATTATGAAAGATTTTTGAAACGACTTCAATCCTTTACTTAATCCAATCGTAACCGCTGCGTCTACTACGGTATCCACATCGAACGCATCGCATTAATCGTCGCATACGATCTCAGTAGTGAAGAGAATTACGAGACTAGCCACCAAGGATTAGGATTTTGAAATTTTTCTAGTCTCTCTCTAAAAGCTATTAGGTTTTTGGTTATGATTAACTTCCCTAAACGCCGATATATCATGTATATATATAGCAATAAATCGGAATTAATCAAAACCCTAATCTAACTAAAATAAAATCCATATATATATATATATATATATATATATATATATATATAATCATCCTTTTAATTTAAATTAAGTGATTTAAATACTATCAATCAAATTGATATATTTAAATCCTTACAATTTAAATTAATTTCCTTTTAATAACGTTCTATGTGTGTGACCCAATATGTGTGACGCCCCCAAAATTAGGTATACGTCACCCATCTTGGGTCGCCATTTTATATGGTACATAAATTCAAATACAACTTACTAACATAACTCGCTAGTGTACTATACGACATAAATCTGTGAGTTTGAATACAAATATTGTCTACTAGATATTATACAAACTCAAAAGGAGTCCTCATTACAACTATTATCACACTATTTCACGTAATAGTGAGGACTACTAATGCTATCCTCTCGGACCATTACTCCGCTCCCCGACTCGTCCCACTATATTCTCATTTCTCAAGAGAAAGGAAAGAAAGAAAGGGTGAGCTCAACTAGCCCGAAGAAGAAATATTATGACTCGAGATAATGCAAAATAAATTATCATTAGCCTTCAACAAATGTTAAACCGATAAAATACAATAGACAACCGGTTTAATCTGCAGTGAATATGCAATCCATTAAAAGAGTCAAGTAGAAAATAAAGTCTACTATCTTTTATGATTTAAAAGGTTTTTCATCATCGTTATAGTTGAGACTCACTTTAATAAATATTCCACCACATCTAATCATCCCTGCATTACTGGCCAAGAAATTTTCATTAAATCATCAATGGTCATGACTATACCGAATCAATCACCGGTCATAATCATACCAAAACTATCCATCACCGCATTACGTGCCATCGAGGACTTTTATCACATCATTTATATCAAGCCGTGATTATACCGAATGATCCTCGGTCATAATCATACTAAGTTCATCTATGCACGTAAGCCAAAGATAACATAATATAACATGAGGATGATGATAATGACATAATAATTCAATAAAACAAGTTCATTTAATTAATTTATTCAGAACTAATAACGCCCAAATTGTCAATACGATGATATCGCTTTTGTAGAGTAAAATTCAAGAATGATCGGAAGAATATTTCCATGAAAGATCTTTGGATGAAACGCAAATATCAAGGATATTCTACTAATTTCATGGAGTATAGAAGTCAAAGTTTTAACCAACCGGGTATAATAAAGAATGGAATAACAAAAGAAATCACCATGCATGCGCAGATACTTCAGATGTATGAAAAGTTATTCCAATGTAATAATAATAACGGAACCAAAGTTAGGTGAAATTCACAAGCATGGATGATCCAATGTAATAATAAATGTGAATAATAAACAATGGAACCAGTCGGTGTAAAACACACGTATGTGATATTCCAATGTAATAATAAATGCGGAATAATAAACAATGGAACCAGTCGGTGTAAAACACACGCATGTGATATTCCAATGTAATAATAAAGAATGGAATAACAAAAGAAGATCACCAAGTATAGGGGATTCTGCATGATACAAAAGTTATTCCAAATGTAATAAATAAGAATGGAATAACATAAGGATTTCACCAAGTATAGGTATCGCCGCATATACAAAGTTATGTATAGGGTATACCACTTTTACAAAAGTTATTCCAATGTAATAATAATGAATGGAATAATGTAAGTTCTCTTCATGAATAAGAAAGAATAACACCCTTTACGGGTACAATAAATAATACCCCTTACCGTAAAAAGACATCGGATAACAAAGTAGTGAAGTACCGAATACTCTTCTTCTTCTCTCTATAGATTTTCTCTATAGCTTCTCTCTATAATTTCTCTCTCAGAGTTTCGGTGAATTCGTAAGAAAATAATGAAGGAATGAGAGCTTATTTATAGGAAAATAGAATGCATAGTAATTAATCCATGAACGGTCCGATTGATTTACTTTAATCTGATTCGGTCCATATTTAAAGAAAAATCTTTTAAATAAAATATCATATATTCTATTTATATAAAACATTTTACTATGCAAACACTATGCAACACTATGCAAAAACACTATGAAAAAACACTATGCAACACTATGCATAATAAAATATAATATATTCTATTTATGAATAACTTTAATAAAGTATTCATTTTATATAAAAAGATGTTTCGCTTTTATTACGTTAATAATAATGAATAAAACAAAACGTCATTATCGCTATAATAATTCATATTATTAATCGACAATAATGGAATCAAACTGAGTGACTTCTCACATAAGTATCAATAATCAATACCGTGTGCTACTATGCAACCACACGTATTTTTTACTACCGAAAGTAGTTCAACAAGATCACGGTAAAACTTCCGCCGTTATTTCAATAAAATATTTTTGTCGTTTTCTCAATCCGATAATAATTTTGTTGTGGGTCCACCAATGATTGAGTAGTTATATTTAATATTCCTCGCTAAACCGAATATTCCCCACCAATCGAATATAATATAACCACTTGCATACTTTGCAAAATTTATAAATACTACCCACAACTATAATATTATCTCAAATTCACACCATAATATTAAAAATTATTTTGAAAAATTTAAATCTTTATTGATAAAATCTGGGGTCTCACAATATGTTATTATTACGTTGGCAATAATTTTAAAATCATATTATAAAATTATAAACAATGAGCGGCATCTAGTAATGCATCACTGATACCCAAGTAATAATAAGATTGACGATTTGATGCAACCTTTTCGTGACCAATATTTTAATGTAATTTAATCCTTTTAACCTTAATATCCTAGATCATGGAATGTGTCATACTCTTCATAATTTAATCTGAGTTTTCTTGATCAATGAGTAGACTATATGAAACAAATCACTATTTGAGCATGGACATGCATTTCATAGTCCTACTAAATCAAGAGGCCTATGGATATCACCCCTAATATATATGAAGGTTAAATTCCATCTAGATCACTCATATTCCTCACACGATTCATGATGTACCCAATAATCACCTTTATAGTCCACCCTATTAAAGGTGACATTTGATGATATCAAAGTACATAAATTCTCGTGTAGTAATATAGTGATTTCAGGTCGGAGGACTATTACATCATTGTCACTATGAGAATTGCTAATGACACTTCGCATAATGCTCCATATAGAATTCTCATGGTGGGTCCATCCAAAGACATCGTTCTCAACATGTACCTACGCATTGACTTAATATCTCATATATTTATGACCAATGAGATTTGGTCATCATCAATCCACATATTATTCTCAATGCATCATTGTTGTCCCATCAACAATGATACTCGACTAAAGGACATTTAAGAACAATGATACTAATTGTAATTATATAATCTCATGTTCAAGTCACATACTTGAAACTATATAATTTGTATCACTATTCTAAGGAATTTTATTATGTTACCATTTATATAACGCAGTAAATAAAATCATAATAAAATCATTCATTTATTCAATCAAATATAATATCAAAATGTTAAGCAATTATATCAAATAATTAGCCTCTAGGGCATAAAATCTAACAATATGTTCTAAATCTCTGATTTATTACTGATAAAGGCTATTGATGATGTAAATTATCTTTAGTCATGATATTCTTTACTGGGCTATTTGTGCTCACCCTTTGCTTCACAATTTCTTTCAAGTAATAAGAGTGTAGCTGGGTCGAGCGGGGATAACATGGAAATAGTGTGATCGTCCGAGACTGTCGAAGTTTCTCAATACATTATAAAACGGTATGACATGCAACAGATAATTGTATTGAGAACCTAAGATGTGTGTGTCGTATTTTATACGTCACTTAATAATTGATTTTGGCGAACAACATTAGGGTGATGAGAACCCGACTTTGAAAGCGTCAAAAGTGCACCTCATTAGAATGAATATGATAGTAATGTTCTCGTTGTTCTTTGGAGTCTTAAAATATTTGTTGCTTTATTTTATATGGCATTGTAACAATTTGAGTTTGGATACTGTCTACGAGATAATATTGTATTAAAACTCACAGCTTATCTGTTGTCGTACTCTGCACGACAGTTCAACAGTTGTATAAATGAAGTTTGTATTTATTTTTTATAGAGTGATATCTGGCGACTCAGAGTGCGTCGTGTGGACCTATTTTGGGGGCGTCACAAATGGTATCAGAGCTTAGGGATATGGTCGCTGGCGGAGATATTAGTGTAGAACTAGGAGGGGAGAGACGAGTAATATACTTCGCTAGGGTGTGACTTACCTAAGCTGAAATTGTTTATTTGATAAGTTGGCAAATTGTGATCTGTCAATTAACCTTTGTTTTGAAGATATTTTCTAGAATATATGATATCTGAAATACAGGAGATGAGCAATGGAAAAATCATGATACAGAGGAAATAACCGGAAAGGTACAACCCAAAAAGAAAGCAAGGTATTCTCATCTCTTCGAACTACCAGGAACGTAAATTTCGAGGTCAAAATTTCATAAGGAGGGGAGATTGTGAGATCCTGAATTTTATGAAATAAAAGTATACAATTTTTCTATTTTGGTAAATGGTTAAATTGATAAAAGGTTAAAGTTAAGGGTAATATTTAAAAACTTTTCAAAGTAAGAAAGTTTTTATAAAATAATCGGTAGTAAAAGTATAGTAATACGCGTGGTTGCATAGTAGCACACGGTATTGATTATTGATGCTTACGTGAAAAGTCACTCAGTTATACTCCATTATTGCAACAGTAATTGTTACATCATATCTCTCATATTATTGATTCAATTATTGTCACAGTATCATCTGCATTATATGTTATATTATTAAATCAATAATTGAGACGACAAAGTTATTCATATTATTAAATTGTAATATTTATAATGTCTAGAAGTTCTGTCAATGAGAGGTTTGGTCATCTAATTGCGCGCCAATAAGGAGAAATCCTTATCGAAAAGCCCCATCTTTCCTGGGAACGACCTGGTTGTTAAATATTATGAGTTATAATATTAATGATGAATGTTATTAAAAATCAAAGTTGAGTTCGGAGTTGAATTTGGAGACGCGGACGAGATATTTGAGTCCGGAACGATGAAATTAGTAGAAATAGACTATAAACACAAAATTTGCTGGGGTTGACGTTTTGGTCAAAAAAGTCAACAGTTGACTTTTTTGAAAAAAGTCAAACTTCAAAATTTCAAAAATAAAATTTTTGAGATAAATATTTTCATTGTGTTGGGATTGTTAGTGTTAGTGAAAATCGACATTTATTTCAATAATAATTGATGTTTGGAGGTTATATTGACCAATCGGGTAATTAATCGAATAAATGAGCAATTAATTGCTATTAATTCACATAATTATAACTATTTGTTCACATGTGTGTACTATTGATTCACATTCATGTAATATTAAGGGAAGTGGTGCAAGATTGATAATACTTGTATGACTAAGTTAAAAATGGAGGTATAGATGGAGGTACTATACTGTAATTTATATTTTCACATGATTATAACTATTAAGTCACATGAATGAACTATTAATTCACATGATTTACTATTAGGGGAGGTGGTGCAAGTTTGATAATACTTGCAGGACTAAATTAAAAATGAAAGAAAAGTTGAAGGTATTGTACTGTAATATTTCGAGCCCCAAAACGTGCAATTATCGAAACTATATTTTCCTATAAATAGAAGCTCATTCTTCCTTCATTTCTCACCAATTCACTAAAGCTTTAGAGCAATTATTATAGAGAAAATTATAGAGAGAAAGAAGAAGAGAAGTCCGCTACCTCTCTATTCCAAAGATCCAAATTTTTATTCTAAGGTAAAGGGTATTATTTCTTTTATTTTCATGAAGAGAGTTATTGTTATTACATTCTTTATTATTATGTTGGAATAACCTGTCTATGCGAAGTACCGCATACATGGTGAAATTCTTCTGTTATTATTTTCTTTATTATTCTGTTGGAATATCACGTCTCTAATGCGTATTACATGCATTTGATTCGGTTCCATTATTTATTATTCTGTTAGAATAACCTGTCTGTGCGGTCTATCGCATGCCTGGTGAATTCTGTTATTATTCCATTCTTTATTATTCTGTTGGAATATCTTGTCTGTGTGTTTACGCATGATCTAGTTCCATTATTTATTATTCTGTTGGAATAACCTGTCTGTGCGGTCTATCGCATGCCTGGTGAAGTCTTCTATTATTCCATTCTTTATTATTCTGTCGAAATATCCTGTCTGTGCGTTTACGCATGACCTGGTTCCATTATCGATTATTTTGTTGGAATAACCTGTCTGTGTGGACTACCGCATGCATGGTGAATGATCCTTCGTATTCATTCCTTATTAAATTGTGGAAATGATCTTTTTACATGGAATACCGCATGGCAGGTTAAAATTCGTTTGCAGTTTCGTAATTTTTCGGACATTCAAAAATTCTTGAAAAATTTGGGAGGATATTATGATAAGTTTTCTAACATCTCCAAGTGGAATCACTGAAAGAGGTGTTGTAGATTTTTGTTTAGACTATTTTTAACAAAGCACGAAAAAAGTGAAAAGGGAGAAAAAGCTACTGCCCAAAATTTTGTAAGGGTTGTTTCGGCCACTTAATTTGTGAGAAAAATTTCGGCCTTTTGAGACATGGAAATATATGGTATAAAGTACCTCCTGTCCAAAAATGAGCTCATTTCGACTTAAAATGAGCAAGTTATGACTATTTCAATATTTAGGTTTTTCCGATTTAAAAACGCTATAATCAGAAGTTATATAACTCGATGACCATGAAATTTAAACCTGAAGCTCACGTTAACATGTGTAAGATCCTGCCAAGATTTGGGAATTTCTGGAGTTAAACTTGAGGTAGCTAATTTCTTAAGAAATTAATTAGAAATTAATTTTTGAAAAACACTTAAGGGAGTTGAAAAATTATAAAAAAATACTTGTTGTGTATGAAATATATTTATATATGTTTGGACAAAGGATAGAAAAATAATAAGTTGATTTGGTACTTTTTCATGAAAATAGTTTTGTTACGAACATATGAGTTAAATATGTTATGCGAAGTTGAAAAATTGGTAAATAGGATTTTATGGCTTGAAAATCCTATATAAGGTATATGCAGATTTTTTATAAGGGATTTGATCATTGGTGATGAGATCTTATGAGTATGGCATTTTGAATGATTAAATGCATTATTTGGTAAAGTGTAAACAATTTAAATAAATTATTTATAAGTTTAAGAAGTGATTAAAATATTTTTATAATATTAATAATATTAGATTATGAGTTTATTAAGTGATTGATAATATTTGGATAAATTTAAAGTCTTTAATATTTATCCTTGTTTTCGCTTGATTAACGCTATATATCATTGTCATCATTCTCATGCTTATATTGTGATGAAAGTCATCTTCGCTTACGTGCAAAGATGGATCGTGGATTATTGATTTTACAATTATATATCTTCGCTTACGTGCAAAGATGGATCGTTGATTATTGGTTTTCTGATTTGTATATCTTCGCTTACGTGCAAAGATGGAATGTTGATTTTGGTTTTTATAGATTGTATATCTTTCGCTTACGTGCAAAGATGAACTATTGATTGATGAGTATATTTGGCTTATATGCATAGATGAACCATTTATTGGTATGATTATGACCAGGATCATTCGGTATAATCATGACCCGTAATGTTATAGATGATGTGGTAAAAGTCCTCATGGTCCAGAAGGCATTCGATGGATGAATTATTGGTATGATTATAATCAGGGATTATTTGATATAATCATGACCATTGATGATTACATGAATATCCTTGGCCGTAGTGCAGGGATGATTCAATGATGTGTATTATTTATTAAGTTGAGTCTCAGCAATAAAATATTAATTATACACTTTTAATTCATGAAAGATAGTAGATATCATGCTCTACTTGACTCTTCTAAAATACAGTTGTATGTCTTTGGCCTGTAGTGAAAAGATGAATTGTTAATGAATATCTTTGGCCGTAGTGCAAAGATGAATTTATTAGTATGATTATGATCAGGAATTATGATTTGGTATAACCATGATTTTTGATGTTTCAGGTGAAGATAGGTGATAAAAATTATCTTCGTCCTGGGTGTGAAGAGGAATTTAGAACCACAATTATGATTATGAGTTATTCATATGATTGTGGACAGGAATTTTTGATTGATGTTACAGGGATAAAACATTATTGGTGGACTTTTAACATGGAGAAGATAATAGACCTGATGGTCTATTTGACTCTTCTAATAGATTGCTCGTTCCGCTGCAACTATGGTTGAAAAGTTTTATCATCTACCATATGTTCTAAATCTCTGATTTATTACTGATAAAGGCTATTGATGATGTAAATTATCTTTAGTCATGATATTCTTTACTGGGCTATTTGTGCTCACCCTTTGCTTCACAATTCCTTTCAGATAATAAGAGTGTAGCTGGGTCGAGCGTGGATAACAGGGAAATAGTGTGATCGTCCGAGACTATCGAAGTTTCTCATTACATAATAAAAAGGCATGACATGTAACAGATAATTGTATTGAGAACCTAAGATGTGTGTGTCGTATTTTATACGTCACTTAATAACTGATTTTGGCGAACAACAATAGGTTGATAAGAACCCGACTTTGAAAGCGTCAAAAGTGCATCTCATTAGAATGAATATGATAGTAATCTTCTCGTTCTTCTTTGGGGTCTTAAAATATTTTGTCAGATTTTATATGGCATTGTAACAATTTGAGTTTGATCATCTCACGAGATAATATTGTATTAAAACTTACGACTTATCTATTTTCGCATTGCATTTACGATCATCATCAGTTGGACGCCCCAAAATAGGTCAACACGACCTATTCTGAGTCGCCAGATATCACTTTATAAAAATCAAATACAAACTTCATTTATACAACTATTGAACTGTCATGCAGAGTTCGACAACAGATAAGCTGTGAGTTTCAATACAAAATCTATGTAACTCTCATGGTGCCTCGACCACAACACCTTGCAAAGGTACTTTACATAAAAGTACAGTCAATAACTGTTTTAGAGATTAAAATCTTTGGAAAATACTCAAGAAAACCTTCGTACATGGGAGGCCATGCGTCTAGGTTATGATAGATATCATATGTCCACAGAATTATCCTTGGTTGACCCAATAGTCCCCAAAGAAAAACAAGAAGATTGCTATCATCTTCTTTTCAATGGTGAGTCTTTTCTTGACATATAACTATCTCTGTTGTCTCCAAGTGAGAATTATATTTCAAATAAACTCCAAGATCATATAGGTAGTGCTCGTAGATATACTCAGTAAGTGGATGTGCACAACCCTGTCTTATGATAACACGAGGTTGTATGTCATTAGGCATCTTGTATGATAGTGGCAAAACACCCTTCCAAAGTTGGGTTCACCTCACCCTATTCGGTTCACCAAAATTAAATATCAAATAACGTATACAATACGACACACTTATCTAAAATTCTCAATAAAATCATTTTCATACTATTTAGGAGAACCTCAATGCCTATGTAACCAATCGTTTCTATTCCCCGCTTATCCCCATCAACCCAACTACACTCTTATTACCCGAAAGGAATTGTGAAGCAAAAAGAGTGAGCACAACTAGCTCAGTAAAAGAATATCATGACTAAAGATAATTTACATCATCAATAGCCTTTATCGTAATAAATCCAAGATTTAGAACATATGGTAGATGATAAAACTTTTCAACCATAGTTGCAAGCGAACGGAGCAATCCATTAGAAGAGTCAAATAGACCATAATGTCTATTATCTTTTCTATGTTAAAAGTCCACCAACATTATTTTATCCCTGTAACATCAATCAACAGTTCCTGTCCACAATCTTATGAATAACTCATAATCATATGTGTGGTTCCAAATCCTTTTCTCATCCAGGACGAAGATAATTTTCATCACCTGTCTTTACCTGAAACATCAAAGATCATGGTTATACCAAATCACAGATCCTGTTTATAATCATACTTATAAATTCATCTTTGCACTATGGGCCAAAGATATTCATTAACAGTTCATCTTTGCACTACAGGCCAAAGATATTCAACAACAGGTCATCTTTGCACTACGGGCCAAAGATATTCAACAACATGTCATCTTTGCACTACAAGCCAAAGATATTCAACAACAGGTCATCTTTGCACTACGGGCCAAAGATATTAATATCTCAAAGAAATATATAATCATTTGAGAATTTATATAAACAATAATTATAACCATGTTGATCAATTCACCTTTGCACTCAAGCTAAAAATATTCAATTGTAAATTTAATGGTCATGATCATACAAGTCAACAATTCATCTTTGCACTACTGGCTAAAGAGAACCCATAATCACGATCACACCAATAATCTACCCATCTTTACACTTAAGTCAAAGAGAAATTCCATCACCATGGTTATAAAATGTTATATATGATAATAAAAATAATATGATCAAAATATGGATTTAATTTCAAGAGTAAGATTCATAAATCCATGATTTCATAACACCTTAATCCAAATGTTATAAATCACTTAATAAACTCATAATCTAATATTATTAATATTATAATAACATTTTAATCACTTCTTAAACTTATAAACAATTTATTTCAATTGTTTACACTTTACCAAATAATGCATTTAATCATTCAAAATGCCATACTCATAAGATCTCATCACCAATGATCAAATCCTTATCAAAAATCAGATATACCCCTATATAGGATTCCCAAGCCATAAAATCTTATTTTTCAATTTTCTTACTTCACATAACATATTTAATTCATTTTATTCATAACTAGTTTATTTTCATAAAAAATACCAAATCAGTCCCAAAAATATTTCTTTTTTTGGGATTTAACAGAATATAGTCCCATATTGAATAAATATTTTTCTCGGAATTTTTAAAATTCATTTACTATTTTTCATATGGCCAAAACTACCGAATATTTAGACATTTATCATAAATTGTACCTTTGTCCAAAAATTCTAAAATTTACAGGGTATACTCCTGTTATATAAATGTACTCCCAATAAAATTTTTACCAATTTTGGAGTTAACCACAAGGAGTTATAAGGGTTTACTTTTAAAATAGTCTTTTCCCATAAAATTCATAACTCTTAATCTATACATCCAAAAATCACCATCTTTGGACACAATATAGAAAACTCATCAAATAATCATTTCAAAGTTTTTTAGAATTTTTGAGGGTAAGAAAAATTACGAAACTGCAAATGGATTTTCACTCGCCATGCGGTAATCTACGTAAACAGATCATTTTCACAATTTAATAAGGAATGAATACAAAGGATCATTCACCATGCATGTGGTAATCCACATAGACAAAGTTATTCCAATGTAACAATAAAGAATGGAATAATGAAGAATTCACCATGCATCCGATAGATCGCATGCATAAAAGTTATTCCAATGTAATAATAAATAATGGAACTGTGATACGCAGAACGCACGCATAAGATATTCGACAGAATAATAAATGCTAAATAATAAATAATGGAACTGTGACCGGCAGAACGCCATACGCACGCACGTGATATTACGGCGATGTAATAATAAAGAATGGAATAACAATGTAATTCACCATGCATATGATAGACCATTACGATAAAGTTATTCCAATGTAATAATAAATAATGGAACTGTGTCACAGAACGTTATTGCACGGGATATTCCGGCGTAATAATAAAGAATGGAATAATGTAAGAATTTTACCATGTATTCGTTATCAGCATATATAGGTTATTCCAACATAATAATAAAGAATGGAATAATGTAAGAATTTCACCATGATGTGGTATCAGATATACAAAGTTATTCCAACATAATAATAAAGAATGGAATAACAGAAGAATTTCATCATGTATGCGGTACTTCGCATATACATATTATTCCAACAGAATAATAAGGAATAGAATAACAATAGCTCTCTTCATGAATACGAAAGAAATAATACTCCTTACGAGTACAACAAATCATATCACTTACGAGTATTGAAAGAAAATAATTCTCTTCATGAATACGAAATAAATAATACCCCTTACGAATACAACAAATAATATCCCTTACCTTAGAAAGAAGAGTATTCCGACTGGTAGGGCGAGGATATTCTTGAAGAAAACTTACACTATGCTCAAAGCTTTCTTAAACTCTAAAGAAATACGCTCAAGATTATAGAAGAAGAATTCTCTGAACTTCTGGTGTGATTTTCAATTCTAACTAAGCATCCTATTTATAGAAAAATAGAAAGGATACTATGCAATAAAATATAATATATTCTATTTATAATATATATATATATATATTTATATATTTTATTTAAAATCTAATAAAACAAATAACTTTATAAAAGTATTATGTTTTTTATATAAAAGATTTTACTATGCAAACACTATGCAGTATAACTATGCAAAATACTATGCAAAATGTAATATAATATATTCTATTTATAGTCTAATAAAACAAATAATTTTATAAAAGTATTCGCTTTATATAAAAAGTTTTCTCATTTTATTACATTTATAATAATAATAAAACAAACTTCATCATCATTATTATAATTCACACTATTAATCGACCAAGTCATTCCCAGGAAAGAGGGGGGCTTTCCAATAAGGATTTCTCCCTATTGGCGCGCAATTAGGTGACCAAACCTCTCCTTGGCAAAACTTCTAGACATCGTTAATATTGTAAATAATAATATTAATAACTTTGTTATCTCAATTATTGATTTAATAATATATAAAATATCGACAATAATTGAATCAAATAACGTGAGATACTATGCAACAACCATCAGAGTAATAATTGAACAAAACTGATTGACTTCTCACGTAAGCATCAATAATCAATACCGTGTGCTACTATGCAACCACGCGTATTACTGTACTTTTACTACCGAGTAGTTCAACCGTTTTAACGGTAAAACTTACGCCGTTATTTTTATAAAAATATTTTTGACGTTTTCTTAATAATCCTAATAATTCCGTTGTGGGGTCCACCAATGATTGTACCATCGCATGCGGATATTCCCCGACAAAAAGAATATTCCCACCAAATGAATATTATATAACAACTTGCATACTTTGCAAAATTTATAAATATTACCCACAACTATAACATTATATCAAATCCGCACTATAATATTAAAAAAAAATATTTCAAGAAATTTAAATCTTTATTCATAAAATTTGGGGTCTCATAACGATTGTATAAATGAAGTTTGTATTTGATTTTTTATAGAGTGATATCTGGCGACTCAGTGGGTCTTGTGGACCTATTTTGGGGCGTCACAATCATCATCCTCATGATTATATTATGTTGAAAGTCAATACGTGGTAGAAGTGGCATAGATGGACTTGGTATGATTATGACTGAGGGATTATTCGGTATAATCATGACTGTAATGCTATAAATGATGTGGTAAAAGTCCTCATTGACCGTAGTGCATTGATGGATAGTTGTTGGCATGATCATGACCATTGATGAATACACGAATATCCTTGGCCCGTAGTGCATGGATAATTCGTGGTCGTGATACTAATGAATATCATTGGCCATAGTGCAGGGGTGATTTGATGATGTGAATTATTTATTAAGGTGAGTCTCAGTGATAAAAGTGATGAAAAACCTTTTAAATCATAGAATATAGTAGATTTTATGCTCTACTTGACTCTTCTAATGGATTGCTTATTCCGCTGCGGTTAAACTTGTTGTCTATTATATTCTATCGGTTTAACACTATTGAAGGCTAACGATAATTTATTCTGCATTATCTTAGTCATAATATTTTTTACTGGGCTAGTTGAGCTCACCCTTTTGCTTTCATTGTTCTCTTCAAAAAATGAGAATATAGTTGGGACTAGTCGGGGAACGGAGTGACGGTCCAGATGTTGCATTAGTAGTCCTCACTATTCTGTGAAATAGTGTGATAATTAATGTATTGAGGACTTATTTTGAGTTTGAATACTGTCTAAAAGACAATATTTGTATTAAAACTCACAGCTCATGTTGTATATTTAAGTTTGTATTTGTATTCTGTACCATGTATTTGGCGACTCAAGATGGGTGATGTATACCTATTTTGGGGGCGTCACATATCACCTCTAAAATAGCATAAATTTATTAAAATTACGTCGTTTTAAAAAAAAATTTAAAAATTAAAATAATATTAAAAGAGAATGGTCACACTAGCTTTTTTTATTTACAAAAATATCACCCGCGACCCCACTTGTTTTTTAAAAAAAAATCTCTAAAACGACGTAGTTTTAATAAAGATATGTTATTTAAGAGATGTATGTTATTTAAGATGTATATTTTAGATTCGTTTTGTGTATTTATATAACATAAATATTAAAAATATTTATAATTATGGTAAAATATAATTTATAATACCTAATTTAATAGTAATTATAAATCATCACATGTGGTTTAAAAACTCTTCAATTGTGGCTTATGATTTACAAAAATTTTCACGTTGCCTCTTTTCCATCTAACATAAGAGTGAGGCCAGAGGCACAACTTATTTGGTAAACATTTTTATGCCTCTGAATACCTCTTAATAGATAAGATTCAAAAATACACCTAAACCAATTAGAGCCCATCTGAGCGAAAATTTGATTTTTTTGGACAAAAATAACCTTTTCAAAATCTAATTGCAGATCTAAGACATTTTTTTTAATATTTTTTTCATAGATCAAATCAAAAAGAACGTAGCTAGGAGATAAATGGATCACATGAAATTGAACATCACCCTCCATCACTTTCCTCATATTCATACTTAATATTCAACAAATTACATGTAAACAGAAAGAGCAAAACTGGGGATGAGATGAGAGAACGCAGATGAAATAGAAATAGCAAAACTGGAGATCGGAAAAGCTGAGCAATATAAAAGAATAATTAATCAAATTCATAATTGAAAAATGGCGGCCACATCGGATCAGAAGGCAACCACCATTAACGGTAAAGTAATTGCACAAACAATCCGATCTGAAATCACTTTTCCTTCATTTCTTCCCTCTCCATATATAGCAAAAGATTTTACTGATGATTATAATTGGTATTTGAAGTATTTGATTAATGTTGATGTACCAAAAAACTGATGCGATGGAAGAGGGTATTAGGGAGGAGGGGGAGGAGAAAGGGGAAGGGGAAGAAGCTGGGTTGTTGAATAGAAAGAAAGAAATGTTAAAATTGTAAAATACTATTATTTAGACATTTTGAAAAAATTAATTATCAAACAATATTTTTTCGTTCAGATACAATTTAATTCAGATGCTCTATATTATTTTGATGTCTAAACTGTTCAGATCTTAACTTTCAGTTTTATCGAACATAACCTGAGTGTGCTACACTAACCCATATGTGATTGGTCAGGCTTCTAATTGTCAAATTCTATTATCAATGGTCCAAAATATCATCCTAACTCTTATACAAAACCTCTTTTATTTCTTACTTGCTTATTTATTTTTATTTATCACCTCCCCTCTTACTTTCAATTTGATTCACAGTTTAATATTAAATTGATAAAAAATGTAGAAATATAATTGGAGTTGGAAAATAATATAACTTTAGAAGTTCCATAATAAATTATAGTAAATAGATTCTACCTTATTAAATAGGCTTAAATATAAATAAATACCCTAAACTATTAATATTTTTTACTTGATGATCAACTTTTAATTTTTTCAATCGGATCATTAAACTATTATTTTTTCAACTTTTGTTCAATTGAACTTGTCACGTCATAAATTGATGATACGGTCTCGTTGACTAGGTTAATCAATATTTACGTGTAAATTAATAATTAGGCTTAACTATAAATTACTACTCGAACTATCGACTTTTTTCTACTTTGGTGATCGATCTTTCAATTATTTTTCAATCAGTGATTAAATTTGTGACGCCCCAAAATAGGTATACATCACCCATCTTGAAGTCGCCAAATACATGGTACTAAATTCAAATACAATTTGATTATACAACAATCGTGTAAAATAATCGCAAAATACATGTTGTGAGTTTTAATACAAATATTGTCATCTGTATAATATCCACACTCAATTTAGTCCTCATTACATTTATTATCACACTATTTAAAAGAATAGTGAGGACTACTAAGACACCATCTCTCGGACCATCACTCCATTCCCGACTAGTCTTGGCCACGTTCTCATTTCCTCAAGAGAATAAAGTGAAAGAAAAGGTGAGCTCAACTAGCCCAAAGAAGAAATATTATGACTAAGATAATGCAGAATAAATTATCATTAGTCCTCAACAGTGTTAAACTGATAAAATACAATAGACATCAAGTTTAACTGCAGTGAAACATGCAATCCATTAAAAGAGTCAAGTAGAGAATAAAATCTACTATCTTTTATGTTTTAAAAAAGTTTTTCATCACTTTTATCGCTGAAACTCAGCTTAATAAATAATCCATATCATCCCTGCACTACGGCTAAGGATATTCATTAGGGTCACGACCACAAATTATCCATGCACAATGGGCCAAGGATATTTGTGTATTCATCAATGGTCATGATCATGCCAATAACTGTCCATCAACGCACTTCGGGCCAATGAGGACTTTTACCACATCATTTGTAACATTACGGTCATGATTACACCGAATAATCCCTGGTCATAATCATACCAAGTCCATCTATGCACTACTCTGTGCTGTAGATGACTTTCAAAAATAATATAAACATGAGGATGATGACAATGATATAAGAATTCAATAAAACAAGTTCAAGAATTAATTTATTCAGAACTAATAACGTCCAAATTGTCAACATGATACTTCTTTGTAAAGTAAAATTCAAGAATGCTCGTAAGAATATTTTCATGAAAAGATCTTTGGACGAAGCGCAATATCAAGAATATTCCACTAATTTCATGGAGTGTAGAAGTCAAAACTTTAACCAACCGAGTATAATAAAGAATGGAATAACAAAAGAAATCACCATGCATGCGGTTTCAGCATGACAAAGTTATTCCATCGTAATAATAAATAACGGAACCGTGTCGTCGCATCATCATACGCACCGCGGTGATATTACAACAGAATAATAAAGAATGGAATACAATGAAATCACCACGCATGCGCAGATTTTAGCGCCAGGCAAGTTATTCCAATGAGAATACTAAATGAATTAAACACGGTCGTCGGATGAAATTCACACCAACAGGATGTTCCAATGTAATAATAAAGACGGAACCAGTCCCACAGAAAGCATGAAACAGGATATTCCAATGTAATAATAAAGAATGGAATACTGAAGAATTTCACCAAGTATAGGTAGCCTCAGATATACAAAGTTATTCCAAATGTAATAATAAAGATGGAATAATAGAAGTTCTCTTCATGAATACAAAAGAAATAATACTCTTTACCGTAAAAGAAACTTGATATCTAGAGTAGTGAAGTAGCAGAATACTTTTTCTTCTTTCTCTCTATAGTTTCTCTCTAGAGTTTCAAATTGAATTCGTAAGAAATAATGAAAGAATGAGCTTCTATTTATAGAAGAATGGAATGAATAAGTAACCAATCCATGAGCGGTTCAGATTGATTTACTTTAATCGGACGGTCCATATTTAAAGCAAAATCTTTTAAATAAAATATAATATATTCTATTTATACTCTAATAAAACGAATAACTTTTAAAAAGATTTTACTATGAAAATACTATGCAAAGACTATGCAAACACTACGCATAATAAAATATAATATATTCTAATTATTATTCTAATAAAATGCAGAAACTTTATAAAAGTATTCATTTTTATATAAAAAGATTTTACTATTAGCCTAATAAAACGTAATAACTTTATAAAAGTATTATGTTTTATATAAAAAGTTTTTCTGTTTTATTACGTCAATAATAAGAATAAAACAAAACGTCATCATCATTATTATTATTCACACTATTAATCGACTGTGTCATTTCCAGGGAAGAGTATGCTTTCCAATAAGGATTTCTCCCTATTAGCAAGCTTAATTAGGTGACCAAACCTCTCCTGGCGTAACTTCAGACATCGTTAATAATGCAACTAATAATATTAATAACTTCGCTATCTCAATTATTGATTTAATAACATATAAAATATCGATAATAATTGAATCAAACCGAGTGACTTCTCACATAAGCATTAATAATCAATACCGTATGCTACTATGCAACCACGCCAGACATCGATTTTTTTACTACCGAGTAGTTCAACAAAGATCAACCCAGAAACTTCCGCCGTTATTTTCATAAAATATTTTTGTCGTTTTTTCAATCCGATAATAATTACATTGCTAGGGTCCACCAATGATTGTTCAATGCATTTAATATTCCCCGACCAATCAAATATTATATAACAACTTGCGTATTTTGCAAAATTTATAAATATTACCCACAACTATAACATTATATCAAATTTATTCCATAATATTCAAAATGATATTTATAGAAAATTCATTTTATTCATAAAAGTTGGGGTCTTACAAAATTATTATTTTTTTCTCGCTTTGGTTCAATTAAAATTGTCACGCCATAAATTGATGACGTAACTTTAACACCTAGGATGAGACCGATAATATGCTAAAACAATACTCATTTTATAATTAATTTAAATCATTTTATAAAAACTAAATAGGCATTAATGTAATATTAAATTATAATTTAACAACAAAACTAAAAATAATTTAAAAATATAACATCTATTTAAGAGTTCTTTTATTCTAGAAAAAAGGACCAAGTAATAATTATGAAAAATATTACTTATCATTATCATTAACACCTAAATTTTCAAACAAAACAGAAAAAAAAATTACTTTATGTAACTAATTATTAGATGTCATCTTACTTGCAACTATCATTAACTGTTTCTTTTTCGCAAATAAAAATTATATTAAATTATTAGAACAGAAATTACACAATCACTTCCATTTACTTGACCTCTTAGTTAATGGATGAAAAAACCTAATTAAAAACTAGTACTTAAAAAGTAAACAGCTAAAGTCAAAAAATTCAATAGTTCAAGGTAGTAATTTATATTTAAGTCTAATTTTTAATTGAACGAAAGTGAAAAAATTGATAATTTCATGACACTTGATTGAAAAAAATAAAAAGTTAATCACCAAATAAAAATATCAATAATTTAGGATAATTTTTTATATTTAAACTTATTAAATATATATAAAAAATGTGTTGAGAAAAGTGTTTAATTTAGAATTATGCACCGTGTATGTCTAATTAAATAATAGCGTGAAAATATATTATCTTTTTATAATTTTGTTTAAAATGTCAGTTAAAAATCACTCTTATCTATACTTGGACCGTCCTAACAATAACCCCTCCTTTATAATTGGTTTGTTTTTCTCTCGTCATTTTTAACAAAAAATGTAAATCAAGGTGGGTGTATGAAATAAGAGCAGATCCTCCCCAATTTTTCTGTCCCCTTATGTCTATCCACTCAAATTTTAACACCTAATTTCTTACTTAATACTCTCTCCGTCCCATGATAAAAGCCCTTATTATTATTTTGGATAGTCCCATGTCAAATGTCTATTTTCCTTTAATAACCAAACTTTTACACATTTTCCTATTATACCTGTAGCATTAAATATCTCATACTTTTCTTATTCTAATTCTCTCTTCATATTTAATGACATTATTATGGACAATTTTGTTATTTTATTCATTTTTTTAATATGCGTAAAAAGTCCACCAAGATTTTTATCCTGAGACGGAAGGAGTACTAATTAATTCTAAAATTAAATAAAAAAACACACGTCACAAAATTTAAGTAGAGTATATAAGGCGAGGATACATGGAATTTAAGAACAAAGTATCTGCTCTCGTATGAAATAGCCAAACACAATTTAATCAACCAATCTAACTATACCACATTATTTGAGACACAATTTGCGACAAAAGTTAATACCAACATTACTTTTATCTTATTACGAGTAAACTATCATATAAAAACATGTGATAAGATAAGAAAATTAATAAACTTGCGTCGAAATATAATAAGTATTTTCACATTATTTCTTTTGCATGAATACATAATTACTTAACTTAGGATATGTCATTGCAAATTTACAACTATTACGAGTCCTAATTCAACCTCATAAAAAGAAAGGAAAATAAGACATTCGGAATGTAAATAAGAGTTTGAGATAGTAGTTACAATATCATTACATCATGAACAATACTATATGAGTGTTTCTACGCGGATAGAAAAATTGGATCGGAAAAACAAAATCAATTTATTCCCACAAACAATTGGACAGTACAATCAATTTGTTCGTGAGAATAAATTTATTTTGTTCTTCCGGTCTAATTTTTCTGTCCAAAATCCCTGTCCACATGTACTTATTGATTCTATATATGTAACTACATTCAAGTTGAGCGGAGATTAATTCATGTGCCTAGTCCAGAACTTCGGCCGAAAATTCACATTTTCCCTTACTACAATGAAAGAATTTTCAATAAAAATCTTCATCGAATAAATTTAAGTATGGAACTAAAGGCGTATGTTCATGAAATTCTTCTTCTTCATCATCTTCATTGGTTATCTCAAGAATTCTCCAACCCAAATGCCGGATATAGACTTTATCATAGGCGTCAATATTCAATCCGGAAGCTAAAAACAATTCTACCTCTTCTACAAACCTATCTGTTCTACCTGTTAAAAAGGGTCTCGCTGCTTGTGAGACTGAGGCCTTAAATTCTTCCTGTTTTGTTTGAGGCGAATCTCTGGGAACTTTTTTCTCATTTCTGCAACAAAGAAGCAGGGTGAAAATTGTTGTCATAAGTGAAGCAATCAATTAGTAAGATTATAATAATCATCATTTGGATTAGCTACTAATTAACTATCTGTGAAGGGAAAAATGAAAAAGATTTTTACTCATTATCTATAGATGAATCAAAACAATTTGAAAATTATTATTTTTTGATAACAAAATAATGTGAAGATTTCCCCTACAAAGAATTTGCTAGTTCCATGATCAACTTTATTTCAATCGATTCTCTATGCATGTAAATTGTACCAATAGATAATTAGATATTACCTTTTCAGGGAGACGATCATTCCAAGTATGTGATGTACAATGATATCAACATCTTCCTCCTGCATATGACATAGAGAAGATCACACAAGCAAGCCTCAAAGTCATGCTTGGAATGATTAAAGAATTGTTATAATGAGTGATGGATCTCCAACTTTTAGGAATATTTTGATGATAACAAATAATTAATAAATAGGATAATTAAATAAGGTAGAATCATCTGTATAGGATTGATTCTATAATTGATTTTGAATTATCTTATTTTCTTTGACCAAAAAATATTTTTCCAAACTTATTTATTGAATTAATATTTTCTTGATCTTGATAATTTAATATCAAGTTTTCGAAAGATTAATTCATAAAGTAACATTTCTTAAGGCAAGGGCAATTAAAACTCTTATTATTCCTAAATGATTTTTCTTCACTAAAGCTTTTAAAATAATATATTATATATATTAAAGCTATTTCTAATATAAGAGCAAAAAGAAGTAAAAGGCCTTAGCCTTTTTGCTTTATCCGAAAATGGCTTGAAACTTGGAAATTGAAAAGTATCAAGTGTGTGCCCATGTGAGGAATAAGGCTTAAAGCCTTTTTTGTTTGTTTAACCGTTGGCTTGCAACTTGGAAAATGAAATGGATTAATTATATGCCCATGTGCTGGAAATTAATACTTGAGACAATCCCTTTTGTCTCATTCGAATCTATGTGCTGAGAGTTGAGAAAACATTTCTAACATGTGCTCGACTTGGAAGAAATGTAAGCAACATTTTTGCATGGGCTAAATTTCAAAAATGTAGTTATACCATTTCCTTGGTCCAATCCGTGTGATATTTTGTACAAATCTATCCGAGCCTTTCATTTTCAAAACAAATCCGAGCCTTTGGTTTTTCAAAATAACTTCCAAATGACCATTATACTCTTGGCTCAAAAATTCTATAAATAGGAGCCTTTTCAGTTCATTTTAAGTTGTAAATTTACATAACAAGAAAAACTCATTCTCTTTGCCTACATATGACTCTCTCTAAAGAAGCTTTCTCTATATTCTACTCAAAGTTTTGATTTTGAAGAAGAGAAAATTGGTCAAAGTATTTGAGATAAGTTATTAAATTGATTTATTTGAACGGTCTCGTACTTGTTTCAATTTATAGACATACAAATATAAATTGTTATACACATTTATACATATCTATATTTCATCTATTCATATCATGTAAAAAGTCGGTACTTAGATACCGAGATTTGGAGATATTCCTTAAATAAGAAAATCATCTAAACGGTCTTTAAAATCCTAAGTGGCCTTTTATAAATATAGTGTATTTATATAAATATCGTAAAGTAGATCAGTACTTAGATATCGAGATTGGAAGATATTCCTTGACTAAGGAAATCATCTGAATGGTTTTTAAAATTCTAAGTGGTCTATTTGATCGGTACTTAGACACCGAGACTATAGCGGAGATATTCTTCTTAAGTGAGGAAATTAGCCTAACGAGGGCTCAAAGTCGTAATTGGCCTTATTTAACGTATTCACGTCATAAATCAAATATATTATTATATATATTTGAGTTAAACAAATTTATTTGTTATATCAAGTATTATTTAATTGATTCATTTATTATACTTGATATCTGTCCTCACAAATATTTGAACATAATCAATCCACAAAATACTTGTTGTATAATATAAAAGTTATTTAAACTTTTATATCACAAACGTCATTGAATATATCTGCTTAAAAAGAAGCATATCATTCACTATAAAAGTTATTTAAACTTTTATATCTGTTTGACATTGAAACGCATTCTTTATTTATAAAGGAAAATAAACTTTTATAAATTTGCACTAAATTATATATCTCGCTTATACATACATAAGTATCTTTGATCCGAGCATAAATTAATATTTGCTTACATGTAGCATATTCACACAAATATAAAAGTCTGTGAACTTTTACACATCTGATCTTTAATTGCTATTTGCTTATTTGAGAATCATCAAATATAAAAGTTATTTATACTTTTATATATATATCTGCACTGAATTTTATTTGCTCATCTTAGAAATAAAATTTTGTCCAATATTTTGTAAAAAGAAAAAAGGGTAGGGTTAGTTTATTTTATGTACCTGTAAGAAAGACGAGTAATTCTCTGACCAAGACCAGAGTCTTAGAGAGGTCAGCTGAGAGTCGAGTCTCTAGTGTACTTGTGAAGGAAGATGTAGTTTCAAGACCAGATCATAAAGTAGAACTAAACTCAAAGGAAAGGTGCAACTAAGCTTGAGAAGTGAGTTGGGAGCTTCATTGCTGCTCAGGATAGTTAGTTGTGTATAGTTGAAAGTTGATCTTTAAAACTTTCTAAAGGCTTCTCTGCCTGTTAAATGAATATTTATTACTGGGAGTAATAGAATCTCAAGTCCAGGAGAGAAGCTTGAGACTAGAACATACCCGGGATGTATGTTGTGAACCAGACCAATCTCTGTGCATTGTGAGTGAATTTTTGTCTTGTATATTAATTTCTAACATTGTAAATTAATTAACTAAAAAATCAAAAAAGCCTAAGATAATTTTTTAATCAATAATAATCTATTCAACCCCCTTCTAAATTATTATTGGACTTTCAAAGTTGTTTTTCACCCATGAGGAGAACATGCATAATGGAGTACAGAGAATTTGAATTCTACTTTTTCTAACCAAGTAATACTAGAGAGAATGAGTTTTTGGCTTCTGTTTGTTTCCGTACATTTGTGCTGAAGAAATAGGAATGCTTTTCAAGGGGTAGATCTATTGTTGTTAGGTTAAAAGGTTCAACGGCCAAGTGATTTGACATTTCGCCAATTTAAAAGGCAACAAAAGTTTGTGTAGCTTGTATTTGCATGGCCAACTCCTCTGGCATTGTCTGATGAGCTATAAAAAGGTAAACTCGGGAGGATGGTATACAAGTTACCAAGTTGGCATAGGGCCAGTATCAAACATAGATTTGAATCTTGCAGAAAAAAGATATAAAATATAAAAAAAAAAAAAAAAATAGGGCTTCCCATTTAGATCTATTTGATATTCATTGGACATGGTCTGATATATTTCCACTATATGCAATAGATTTGGTTTAAAAGATTAACTAGTCTATTACAATGCCATGTATGACATAACGGAGAGATTTAATATTTATGAGAGAGCAAGAACTAGATATAACAATACAAAAAATGCACAGCCACCTAGTAAGAAAAAGAAACCCAAGAAAATAAAAGAAAGAAATATACTGATGAATATATGAACCTGTGTTAAAGCTTGAATTTCCCTTCTCAACCAGTTAAACAGCCACCGGTTCTGCTGAAAATATTTATTGGATTTCCAATACAGTGGAACACTGAATTTATCAGTTAAGGCACCTATTCAACAATCAATTTGTTGACATGTTAAAAATGTAGGTTAATCAGTTAACATCCCAGTATACGGGATACTAGAATTGATGAAATAAAGATGAGCAATACCTGGTTTGATGTAGTAGCACTGTAATCTATATTTGTGAGCTTTTGAAAAGAAAGCACTAGAGATGTCATGGGGTAGACAAAGTAAAACTTCTCAACAAATCAGAAAAAAATAATATAAATGAACTATGTAAAAGGTATCATTTTCAGTAATCTTATAAAAGCCAAGAAAGTGGTCAGTTAATTGCCTTGTACCTATTTCCAACATCCTCATTAATGTAATGCTGTTGAAAACAATATCCATCGTACCCGTGTATAATAGAAATATTTTCAGCCTGCGCATTAGAAACATAGTAGTGTTAGAAATATTTTCAGCCTGCACATTAGAGGCACAGTAGTGTTAACTTACTTAAAAATTCAAACCACTTGTAGGAATGAAAAACTGCTGAAAGTTGTTGAATTATAGAACAGAGGGAAAATAAAAAACAATAGTAAATCAATAATTAAGATAATGTTTTCTTTTTCAATTTTCATGTATATTATACAATGTTCTAAAAGTGTTAGGCGGACCTAGGCGATGTAGGTAGCTTCGAGTGTCTAGGCCTTATAAGCAGCAACTAGGCAGTTTTTTCAGGTTGTTTGGTTGGTACGGAATACGTTTACCCAAAATGTGGTATAATAGGATGACTATCTTAAAATATTGTTAATTCAAGATCACAACATGCGCTCAAGGAGCCTACGCCATACAATCACATGGAGGCTCACAAGGTGCTCACTTTGCGACATCAGTTGACATTTTTTAGAATTTTATTACACATACTAATTAATAAGTGATGAGGATGGAAGCAAGAGAAATTTAATATTATTTGGTTATTATTATATATTATTATGTATGGATAATTTTAATGTAGTTAGTTTATTTAGTAGATAATATTAGGATATATTTAATTATATTAGCAGAATACTCTAGAATATTAATTATTTAAGGTAGTAGATAATTACCAAGATCTTATTTTCTTATTTAATTAGATTACTTAATATTTTACTTAGTCTTCAATTATTAGGTTTTTTCCTATTCCTATATAACCAAATGTAATTCCTCATTATTATTAACTATTGAATGATTGATATTATTGAATTTTAACTTGTGTTTGTGGCATTTAGCCTTTTATCTTCTTTTAATCTCCTTTATTCTTTATTTCCTCCTTGCCCTACATCATAATGGTATCAAGAGCCAAAAGTTCCTTATATATTTTGATTTCATCCAATTCCTTCCTACCCTAATTTTCTGGCCTTCATCAATTGTCGAAGTTTGCTAGAATCGACACCAATATCCAAGACGACAACGAAGTCTTAAATATATCCAAATTTTTTTATCCTAAAAAAAAATGCTAGTGTTTGTGTCCATCAGTGACAAAATTATAAATCGGTACCCCAAGGTTTCTAAAACTTTCAACTCACCCCAAAATTTACGAAATTTTCAAATCAAATTTCAAAGTTTCAAATTTTCAAATCAATCCTTGTTTTATTATTTTTTTCTGCACTTGTACACCTAGACCCAAAGTTTCAGAAATTTTCAAATCAACCCCAAAGTTTCAAATTTTCAAATCAATTCCTATTTTTTATTATTTTTTCGCACTTGCACCATGTAGACCAAAAAAAAAAAGAGTTTTGTTTTATTTTCTTTGCAAAATCATGGTTACTAATCTTTGAGTTTGTATCTAAGATGGAAGAGATATCCAAAAGTTATGGTGCAAGAATTGATTGTTTAGAGGCCCAAATGAAATCCTTAACGGAATCAATAAATGCTTTGCTCCAATTACACAATCGAGAAAAGGGTGAATCTTCCCTTTGTTTCAACGGTGATGAGGAACCGCAATTGTCAGAGACGTACAATGCTAATGACACTAATTGGGAAGAAACTCCGTGACAAGTCACAAGATGTAGTTGAAATTGAGGATAAATGGCGAGAGCGAAATTGAGCATAAAGTTGATGTAATCCCAAAGCAACCTGATATTCCATATGAAGAAACCTACCATCAAGTCATTGATTTTGTTATCAACGAGAGCTCCAACCAGAAGCAATACAAACAAGTTCACTCCTTAATGTTTTCTGCATATCAATATGTCTGTAAGGAGAACCAAAATTTCTTGCACGTTTGGAGTCCAGTTCGTGGAATATGAATTCTTCTATACTTAAAAACTCGAGGACAAGTTTTGTTGGATTGAGCTGTTGATGTGATAAAATCTTTTCAATTAAGAGTATGTCATGATACTAGTCGTAGAATCCCTTCTAATAAGGATCTTCCATAATACTAACCATAATTGTTGTATAACCATAAATAAGTGTTAGTTTTTCTATTATAAATAGGTCATTTGTATGGTAAAAAAAATATGAATGAGAAGATAGATTTTAACATGGTATCAAAGCCAGAAAAATCAATCATGGGTCTTCCCTATTATACCTCTAGCCTTCTCTAGTTGTTAATCCGCCCCTCCAAAAAATGACGAACTCCGGCGATAACACCAACTTGGGTGAAATCAACTCTGGTGAAACCTCTCACGCCACTGATTCCATTCTCACTGCATTTACCAAAATCATGACTGAAGCTTTATCAAAAGCTCAGGTATCGACTCTTACTATCAAAAATTCCAGAGCCCCGATTGGTATCAAGTTGGATGGCTCCAACTATGCCCTTTGGTCCCAAGTTGTTGAGATGTACATCTCCGGAAAATTCCCCCACCATCTCCAACCGATCCATCCTTTCGAAAATGGCACACCGACAACTCAATAGTTAAAGGGTGGTTAATCAATTCGATGGACCTAACTCTAATTGGCAATTTCATCCGATTTCCTATTTCCAAATCAATTTGGGATGCTATTGCTACTACATATTTCGATGGCAGTGATACTTCCCAAGTCTACGAACTTCGCAGACGTGTTGCTAGCTTGAGACAAGCCGACGGTCCTCTTGAGAAATATTACAATGAATTGCAGGGTATCTGGCATGAAATAGACTTTCGCCGACCCAACCCAATGAAGTGCAATGATGATATTCAATAATATAATCAACTGGTTCAAGAGGATCAAGTATATACCTTCTTGGACGGACTTGATGATCGTCTTGATAATATTCGCAGCGATGTGCTCCATATTCAACCCTTTCCATTTGTCGAACAAGCATATGCTCACGTTCGTAGGGAGGCGCTTCGTCAGGAAGTAATGACCACCGATGACTTCGAGACCTGCCTCTCGACTCTGTCTTGGCCAAAGAAGAGTCTCACACTCAGGATAGAAGCTAATTCTACTAAGCCCTTCACTGGATCTCGGAAAAACTGTTGCATCTAAATCTCGTGCGGCTAATACGATGCAATGTTCTCACTGTAAGTCTACAAAACATACACGAGAAAACTGCTTTAAATTGAATGGGTACCCAGACTAGAAAAAACGAGATTCTACCGATGAAAGCACGGGCCAAGCAGCTTTGGCAGATGTTGAGCCGCACTTATCCTTGATACCACCAATTGAGTTTTCCCAAGATACAGGCTCTGGTTTAGGTAACTTTGGTTCTACACTTGTTACCTCTTCTCTATATAGTGATCATGGTGCCTGGCTACTTGACTCTGGGGCCACTGACCACATGAAATTTGATGAAGAAGACTTTATCCAGAAATCCCCACCACGACTAACAAGTGTTGCAAATGCTAATGTGGTTCTTTCTCCAGTTACAACGGCTGGCTCTGTGCCTCTCTTTCCATCTCTCACTTTATCTTATACTTTACTTGTTCCATCACTTTCGCACAAATTACTTTCAGTTAGTCAAGTTACTAAGGAATTAAATTGTGCAGTAATTAACTAATTATTTATCCTTCTTACAATCTACTTCAGGATATTCTCACCAAGGAGATACTTGGGCGTGGTACTAAAAGGGGGGACTATACTACATGGATGATTTCAGTGTAGGTCGTGCTCATCACATACAGGGAAATGACAAAGAACAACAGATTTGGGTGTGACATAAACGTTTGGGACACCCTTCATTTGATTATATGAAGCATTTGTTTCCTGATTTGTTTTCGCATGTGTCAAAGTGTGACTTCAAATGTGATACTTGCATTCTTGCTAAAAGTCATAAATGTGATTTGGTTGAATATGAATAAAAGTGATGTTCCCTTTGCTTTAATTCACTAAGATTTATGGGGTCCTTCTCCTGTTTCTACTATGTCTGGTATTTGCTGGTTTGTGATCTTTGTACTCAGATAACTTGGCTCTTGTAAGACCCAGAAATTTTTAAATAAAAAGGAATTTCCTTTATTTTGAAATAGTAAGGGTTGATTTGATTAATGTGGATAGTTAAGGGTTAAATCATGAAATATTTCAAAATAAGCAAGTGGTTATAAAATATTCATTGTTGTGGGGGAATATTCGTTTGGTCGTGGAATATTAAATCTGTCGGGGAATATTAAATGCGACCAGTAGCGACCATGTGTGGAGCCCATGTGAGCGATTGGATGAAGAAAGCGACAAATATAAGTTGTTTTTAAATAGCGGCGTAGTTAGTTGTTAGATTATCTTTGTTGGAATACCCGGTGGTTAAAACACACTAATCTGGCGTTGTTGAGCGAGTAGCTGCGGTATTGCACCAATTATTGATTCTTACGTACGTAAGAAGGCACTACTCGATAATGGTTACTGATAATTCTTATTCGATATTTTATTGAGTTAATAATTCTTTGCGTTGATATTTTATATTCTTTGTTGTTTGATAATTGTCATTTACGGTATCTTTCATTATCGAAGCAATAATTCATATTATCTGAATAATATTATTAGATAACATTATTGGCAATGTCTAGAAAGTTACATCTAAGGAGAGGTTTGGTCATCTAATTAATTGCAGAGATGAAGAAATTCTTATTGGAAGCCCCTCTTTCACAGGAAGCGCACGGTTGTCGATATTGTGATTACGTAATATTATTTGTGAATAATTAATTATTGATTTATATGATGAGAAAATATTGATTTTATGTGGATATAGATGGAGAAAATTTTTAAAATGACAATTGTTGAAAATTAATATTTTATCTTTTTACGATAAAATAATTCATTTAAATATATTATTTTAATAATATATTAGCGGTGATATTTTACAATGAATGTGGGATATATGAGTATATGAGGAGGAAGAGTATTTTGTGGCATTAAATGTTTAACACATGTTTTGTGTGTTGGTGGACACAATTATTAATAGAAATTTGATTATAGCTTTGTATAAAATCGCCCGTTTGTGGATTTGGTCGATTTTTGTTTGGAATTTGGAAAAACTTTCTTCTGCAAAGTTGTAGAGAATTGAAATTCCTATAAAAACTCGCGAGATTCGAATTTTCTGATGAAAGGGCTATTTATTATGAATTATTGAAGTTAGAAGCTCAAAATAATTGATTTTTGGGAGTTTAAATTATTTTTGTTAAGAAAAACGTTTTTGGTTTTTTTGGACATCATTAACATGTGTGGCTGGTGTTTTGACCAAAAGGTGGGCTAAGGAAAATTTGTATAATTATATTAATATTATATTAAATTTTACGCTTTGGTGTTCTAAGCATTTTTTCTATAAATAGGGTCTTGGGTTAGAATTGAAAATCACACGAAGCGAAGTTTTCTCTCTATTTTCTCTCGATATTTTGGCGTATTCTTGTGAGTATTTTGAGTATACTTTGAGTATTGCTAGGAAGTGCAAGTTTCCTTCCTTGACCTTATACGGTATTCTAGTAGAAATCTTGATCTTTCGAGGTAAGGGATATTATTTTTTTTTGTAATGATATTATTTCTTCAATATCATTATCTTTGAAATATTGATCTGAAGTTTTTATCAAATTTGGAACTTTTTCATGTGGGGGTTACTATTCATGAGTTCTTATTCACGAGTTCTTATTCATGAGTTCTTATTCACGAGTTCTTATTCATGAGTTCTTATTCACGAGTTCTTATTATTCTTAGTACTATCCATGAAGCGTGAAGATGTTTTTGTGGAATTTCTATCTTTTGGTGTCGGAGTTACTATTCACGTATCTGCCTTTATTCACGTATCTGACACTATTCACGAATATCTCGAGACTATTCATAGAAAAATAAAATTTCTTCTTTTTGTCAAAATATCTAATACGGATACTAGCTACGATTGTATCCATGTTTTGATCATTCTTGAATTTTACACCACTATGATTATTTTTGAGGTATTTTGGGCGTGGATAAAACCAAATACGAATCCTTAATCCTTAATCCTTGTCATTTTGTTTCTTTGGATTCGTTTCTTTAAAAATATTTTCATCATCCTCGGTCTTAAATGATGATATTATTGAATATCTTTGGCACAGTAGTCAAAGATGAATGATTTCTGAAGAATATCTTTGGCACTGTAGTGCGAAGAATGAATGATTTGAAGAATATCTTTGGCTGTAGTGCAAAGATGAGCAGTGTTTAAATGAACATGGATAAGATTGATGAATATCTTTGGCTGTAGTGCAAAGATGAGCAGTGTTTAAATGAACATGACCAGTGATGAATATCTTTGGCACAGTAGTGCAAAGATGAATATTTGATTCGAGATGTATATTGATTGATGTTCTGAGGATAAAATATTGATGATGAATTTATTAAATTCATAGATTATAGTAGATTTCATTCTCTACGTAACTCTTTATGAATTATTATTTTTCATTGCGAATATTGATCACGAAACTTGTTGTCTATTGTATTCTATGATTTTTTCCTGTTGAAGACTAACGATAATTTGTTGTATATTATCTTAGTCGTAATATTCTTCTTGGGCTAGTTGAGCTCACCCTTTTCCTTGTTGTTCCATTTTTCTTCTCGGGAGGCGAGAATGTAGCGAGTCTTAGTCGGGGTATGGAATGAAGATTCTAGAGAGAGTTGTTTAGTAGTCCTCACCATTTTTGTAAAATAATGAATCAATAATGTGATGAGGATTTATTTGAGTATAGATATTGTCTAGAAGATAATATTTGTATTCAAACTCACGATTTCTTGTTGTAATAATAAAGTTGTAGTTGTTTACATACCATGTATTTGGCGACTCGAGAATGGGTGTTGTGTATACCTATTTTGGGGGCGTCACGGTTAATATCGAGCTTAGGGATATGATCTCTGGCGGAGATCGGGGAATAGAACTAGGAGGGGAGGCGAGTAAATCCTTTATGCTAGTGTGTCTACTAAGCTTATTTGTTAGTTAGTCGGTATATAGGGATATTATGTGATATATTGATTTCCTTAATTAACCCTTATTTTATGGCGGTATTTGAGAATGTCGTGAGAATATTAATGATGGAGTAAATGAGGATAGTGGAGATGCTGTACTCACCAGCGAGGAGAGCGTCTGCAACAGTGGCAATGTTCCTCTGTGAACAACACCCTGGCGAGATGATGAGCGAGGGGATGTTTAGAAGCTTTTTGCGGTTCATGCAAAAATCGAGACGAGGAGACTTCGTGTTCAAAATGAGGAGGAAATGATAGCAATTCACGAGTGGTCACGATGACGATTCAAAAGTTGGGACCACGAGTGCAGGGAAGCGGATCCGATTAAAGGCGGAGGCGTGGGTGAAACAAATTACCAAGATATTCGATGTCTTGGGATGCGGAGAACAGAAAGTTCCATTCGCCACCCTTTATGTAAAGTGGGCGAGGCGATTCTTGGTGGGAATCGTGAAGCGTACCCATCCATTTGCACTCGGCGTATGTCGTGGGAGGCGTTTGAAGCAGTTCAATGACAAGTACTTCCACGAAAGTATTCGTCATATGAAGGAAGTGGAGTTTATTAGACTAAGCGAGAATAACATGGCGGTGTCCCGATCTGGCGAAGTTCGCGGAGTTATCGAGTTGCACCTCATTTGGTGGAGAATGAGGAGCATTATGGCGGATGTTTACGAGAGGTTTGAAAGCCGGCATACGTCGATATCTCATTTCTCATAAATTTTCTCTCTGACCGGATGTTGTCAGCGGGGGCTCGGTTGTTAGAAGCGAGATAACGAAATACGTTCAAGCGAGGGACCATAACCGAGGATCATCTAGAAGATAGCGATCATCGAATAACGATAACCGGCGGAGAAAGAAGAATCTGAGACAAAGCGGTAACCACTCTGGTGGTAATCGTGGCCATGAAAATAGAAGAAGCGAGTCGGGAGGAGATTTTAAAGAGGAGATTCAACAGCGACCATGTGAAGGCGTCGGCGCCTATAGCAACTAGTTTTAAGGGAGGAGAGCGACCACCGGTCGTATGTTACAAATCTTGGGAAGAGGGACATATCATCCAAAGCCCGCACAGCAGTTTAAGGTATGCTATAGTTGTGGAAAGGAAGGACATATCGCTCGAGATTATGCAGTGGCGAAACCTAGTTAAGTGGGGACGGTGACTCAAAAATCCCGAGAAAAGTCAAAGTCAGCGATTTTGGGAAGGCGTTTTGTCGTGGCCGGTCAAAATCAAGGAACGACGAAGTTAGCGGGTTAGTTAATTATAAATTCTTGCGAAGTATATACCTTACTAGATATCGGTTCTACCCATTCTTTTCTCTCTCTCTTACTTGCTTTCAGCGTTTAAACTTGACTCAGGAGAAATTAGACTTTGACCTATCTGTGGAAACTCCGTTAGGAGAAACTTTCATCACATCCATTTTGTTTATAAATCTTGCTTGATTGAGTTGGCACTATCACATTACTGTTAACCTTATTTCTATAGAGATATTTGTTTTTGATGTGATTTTAAGGTTAACTACTCATCATGCCGAAATTGATTATTTTCGTAAGGTTGTTAGTTTTCATATTCCTAAGCAACTTTGTTATTGAATTCAAGCAATCAAACCATTGTAGTCAAACATTTTCATATCAAGCCATGAAGTCATTCGTTTATTACGGATGTCAAATTTTCTTAGTCCGTGTTATGGATTTGAATAAAGACACGTCGATTTGAATAATATTCTGTTGTTATTGATTTTTCTGGCGTATTTTACGAAGAATTTCTTGGCTTACTCCCAAAGCACGATATTAAATTTTGTATCGACTTTGAACCCGTACAAAACTCATTTCTAAAATCTCATATCGAATGGCTCTATTGAACTTGAGGAGTTAAAAATTCAACTATAAATTTGGTACTGAGCCTTTATCTTGTGACTTCCTTTGTGGAATTCACTAAGCAGACTCTCTGTAGGGGCGTTATATTAGATGCGATAGTAAAGCGATAGGTGTCATTGTGACGTCTTTATATCAAGATTGGGATATGAGTCGCGGTTGAGAGCAACCTAAGTCGATAATCGAAATCGTAGCTTTTTAGGCTTAGTTGGTTATTATCGGAGATTCGTTGAAGGATATTCTCGAATCGCTATTAGATTAACTTAGTGACTCGAAAAGATACAAAATTCGTATGGGCGAGGAATGCGAGAAGATTTTCAAGAGCTTCGAGGCGACTCATTTTGGCACATATTCTAACCATACCATCTTGGAAAAGCGAGCGTGGTAGGGGCGGCGTTGAGTAGAAGATCATATCTTGGAGCGAGTGCGATGATGTCAAGTATCGCATAGAGCCAACTTTAATAGAAAAAGTTAAGATTGCTCGAGCCAGGCGGATGATGCGTATGAAGAAGAAAGTCTGAAGGAGCTATTAGGGCGAGAATTGATGAAGAAGGAATACTTGAGTCCACTCTAGACTTTGTGTTCTAACTAACGACTCGATTTGAAGAACAAGATTATGATGGAGGCACACAATACGCCATTTGCAATCCATCTGGAAGTACTAAAATGTATTATGATCTTGACATACATTTTGGTGGAGCAATATGAGAGAGAGAGATCGCAAAGTTTATCTCGATGTGTTTAACTTTAGCGTGTAAAGCGGAGCATCTTGTACCTAAGGGTCCGTTGCAACCACTTGAGATTTTGAAATGGAAGTGGGAACACATTACTATGAATTTCATTACTAATCTTCCCAAGGTTTCTCAAGGCATAGATGCGATTTGGGTTATTGTTGATAGATTAACCAAGTCTGCTCATTTCTTACCGTCGAGAGACTTATTCCTTGAGCGTCTTTCTCGTATATGCGTAAATGAGATTGTGAGATTGCATGGCATGCCGGTATCCATAGTTTTAGATCGTGACCCAAGATTCACTTCATGATTTTGGGTTAGTTTGTTAGAAAGCTATGAGCGCGAAATTCTGATTGATTTGGCATACCATCCTCAAGCGGATGGGCAATCGAAAGGACTACTCAAACTCTTGAAGATATATTAAAACTACGTGTCCTAGATTTCAAAGGAAGTTGGGATAAGTACTTGCCATTGGTGGAATTCTCATACAACAATAGTTATTAAACAAATATAGGCATGGTTCCATTGAAGCATTATATGACAAAAATGTCGTTCTCGATATGTTGGGATGAGGTGGGTGAAGCAACATTGTTGGGACTAGAGTTAATACGTATGACTAATGATTCAAATGATTCGACAAGCGTATACAAAGCGGCACAAGATCGACAAAAGAGTTATGCGAATCTTCATCGAAGGGCGTGGAATTTAGTGTAGGGGATCATGTATTGTTGCGAGTTGCTCCGTGGAAGGGAGTTACAAGATTTGGGAAGAGAGGAAAGCTCGATCCACGATTTATCGGTCCATTTCAAATTCTTGGCCGAGTAGTAGGAAATGTAGCCTATAGACTTGCGTTACCTCAAAGTATGTCTCGTGTTCATAATGTGTTTCACATATCGTGCCGTAAATATGTGAAAGACCGAACCACGTTATTGAGTTAGAAGCCAGGACGAGATAGTAGAAGACTTAACGTATGAGGAGGTACTGTCAAGATTTTGGATAGGAAGGAGCATGTCCTACTGCTATGAAAGGTTATACCACAAGTTAAAGTTTTGTGGAGGAATCATGCTATAGAGGAAATGACACAGGAATTGGAAGCGAAAATGAAAGCGAGGTATCCTCACCTTTTCAAAACACGAATGTCGTCGTCGATTTCGAGGGACGAAATTTCATAAGGAGGGAGGTTGTAAGACCGAAATTTTTAAATAAAAGGAATTTCCTTTATTTTGAAATAGTAAGGGTTGATTTGATTAATGTGGATAGTTAAGGGTTAAATCATAAATATTTCAAAATAAGCAAGTGGTTATAAAATATTCATTGTTGTCGGGGAATATTCGTTTGGTCGTGGAATATTAAATCTTTGTCGGGGAATATTAAATGCGGCCGGTAGTGACCGTGTGTGGGCCCCATGCTTGAAAGCGATTGGATGAAGAAAGCGACAAATATAAGTTGTTTTTAAATAGCAGGCGTAGTTATTGCAGATTATCTTGTTGGAATACCGGTGGTTAAAACACACTATCTGGCGTTGTTGAGCAGTAGCTGCGGTATTGCACCAATTATTGATTCTTACGTGAAGGCCTTTACTCGATAATGGTTACGATAATTCTTTATTCGATATTTTATTGAGTTAATAATTCTTTGCGTTGATATTTTATATTCTTTGTTGTTTGATAATTGTCATTACGGTATCTTTCATTATCGAAGCAATAATTCATATTATCGAATAATATTATTAGATAACATTATTGGCAATGTCTAGAAAGTTACATCTAAGGAGAGGTTTGGTCATCTAATTTGGCGCATGATGAAGAAATTCTTATTGGAAAGCCCCCTCTTTCACTGAGGAGCGCACGGTTGTCGATATTGTGATTACGTAATATTATTTGTGAATAATTAATTATTGATTTATATGATGAGGAAAATATTGATTTTATGTGGATATAGATGGAGAAAATTTTTAAAATGACAATTGTTGAAAATTAATATTTTATCTTTTACGATAAAATAATTCATTTAAATATATTATTTTAATAATATATTAGCGGTGATATTTTACAATGAATGTGGGATATATGAGTATATGAGGAGGAAGAGTATTTTTGTGGCATTAAATGTTTAACACATGTTTTGTGTGTTGGTGGACACAATTATTAATAGAAATTTGATTATAGCTTTGTAAAATCGCCCGTTTGTGGATTTGGTCGATTTTTGTTTGGAATTTGGAAAAACTTTCTTCTGCAAAGTTGTAGAGAATTGAATTTCCTATAAAAACTCATGAGATTCGAATTTTCTGATGAAAGGGCTATTTATTATGAATTATTGAAGTTAGAAGTTCAAAATAATTGATTTTTGGGAGTTTAAATTATTTTATTTTAAGAAAAACGTTTTTTGTATTTTTTTGGACATCATTAACATGTGTGGCTGGTGTTTTGACCAAAAGGTGGGCTAAGGAAAATTTGTATAATTATATTAATATTATATTAAATTTTTACGCTTTGGTGTTCTAGCATTTTCTATAAATAGGGTCTTGGGTTAGAATTGAAAATCACACCGAAAGAAGTTTTCTCTATTTCTCTCTCGATATTTTGGCGTATTCTTGTGAGTATTTTGAGTATACTTTGAGTATTGCTAGGCGGTGCAAGTTTCCTTGACCTTATATCTACATTATTCTAAATTAGAAATCTTGATCTTTCGAGGTAAGGGATATTATTTTTTTTGTAATGATATTATTTCTTCAATATCATTATCTTTGAAATATTGATCTGAAGTTTTTATCAAATTTGGAACTTTTTTTCATGTCGGGGTTACTATTCATGAGTTCTTATTCACGAGTTCTTATTCATGAGTTATTATTCACGAGATTCTTATTCATGAGTTCTTATTCACGATTCTTATTCACGAGTACTATCCATGAAGCGTGAAGATGTTTTTGTGGAATTTCTATCTTTTGGTGTCGGAGTTACTATTCACATATCTCGGCACTTTATTCACGTATCTGACACTATTCACATTATCATATATGACTATTCATTAGAAAAATAAAATTCTTCTTTTTGTCCAAAATATCTAATACGGATACTAGCTTCTGATTGTATCCGTGTTTTGATCATTCTTGAATTTTACACCACTATGATTATTTTTGAGGTATTTTTTGGGCGTGGATAAAACCAAGTACGAATCCTTAATCCTTAATCCTTGTCATTTTGTTTCCTTTGGATTCGTTTCTTTAAAAATATTTTTCATCATCCTCGGTCTTAAATGATGATATTATTGAATATCTTTGGCTTTGTAGAAGATGAATGATTTTGAAGAATATCTTTTGTAGTGCGAAGATGAATGATTTCTGAAGAATATCTTTGGCTGTAGTGCAAAGATGAGCATGTGTTGAAATGAACATGAATGGATTGATTAATATCTTTGGCTGTAGTGCAAAGATGAGCAGTGTTGAAATGAACATGACCCGGTGATGAATATCTTTGGCTGTAGTGCAAAGATGAATATTTGATTCGGATGTATATTGATTGATGTTCTGAGGATAAAATATTGATGATGAATTTATTAAATTCATAGATTATAGTAGATTTCATTCTCTACGTAACTCTTACATGAATTATTATTTCATTGCGAATATTGATCTGAAACTTGTTGTCTATTGTATTCTATCAGATTTTTCCTGTTGAAGACTAACGATAATTTGTTGTATATTATCTTAGTCATAATATTCTTTCTTGGGCTAGTTGAGCTCACCCCTTTTCCTTGTTGTTCCATTTTTCTTCTCGGGGAGGCGAGAATGTAGCGAGTCTTAGTCGGGGTATGGAATGAAGATTCTAGAGAGAGTTGTTTAGTAGTCCTCACCATTTTGTAAAATAATGAATCAATAATGTGATGAGGATTTATTTGAGTATAGATATTATCTAGAAGATAATATTTGTATTCAAACTCGCAGTTTCTTGTTGTAATAATAAAGTTGTAGTTGTTTTGTACCATGTATTTGGCGATTTCGAGAATGGGTGTTGTGTATACTATTTTGGGGGCGTCACAAAAAAAAATATAGAGTCTTTCGGTGAGCATCTTGAAAACGTCAGGAACATTTTTGAACCTTCTCCCAATTAATATTTCACGAAAAAGTTCCATTTGACACTATTAAATTCAAATCTTAACATTTTGAAATTTAAAATTGATATCATATATAATAAGCGGGTTGGGGTTGAATTTGTTAAAAAAGTAATCTTGAGTTTTCGGTCTTATAATATTGGGATAAATATTTAGAATGTTCATCTATCCAACTTATTTATATCTGAATATTTAAGAAAAAAGTTAGAAGATTGAAGCAAAACTACTCCCAATACACCCAAATCACCGCAAAAACGCCTAAAATCTAAAATCTAAAATTTAATATAATATAAATTCAATAAATCCACATAAAGTGCAGAAAACCACCACTCTTTACTCTCGTTTTGATTTTGATTTGGTTCTGTTTTTTATTTTTTATTGTTTTATTTTTATATTTTATGTTTAGTTATTAATAGATTTTAATATTTTTAATAGTATGTTTGTATTATGTTTAAGCCTAAATTTAATGATTTCATTGTATTAATATTAATATTAATTTTCAAAATGAAAATAATAATTAACAGAAAGGAAAAGAGAGAAAGGAAAAGAAAAATTATAAATAAAATGAATTAAAATATTTATTTTAATTTTATTATTATTTTAATCATTTTTCCACATAATAAATGATTTTATTTTATTTTTATTTTTTGTGTTGCCACATAAAAAAATAATGATTTTTTAAATTTATTTTTTCAACGCCACGTCTAAAAATATTTGACATCCGTCCAATGAATGACCTAATTAAATTTTTAAAAAAAGTTTAGTGGTTTAATTACATTTTTTAAAATTACAGTGACTCGATGCTTATAAGTCGACGAACACAGTGGGATAAATGTAATTTTTGCCAATCATTTTTTGCCACATAATTAATTATTTTATTTTATTATTTTTTTGTGTTGGCACATCAGAAAATAATAATTTTTTGATTATTATATTTTCCATGCCATGTCTGAAAATATTTGACGTCCGTCCAATTTCTTGGACGGAATGACATGAATTTTCATTTTTAGAAAGTACAATGGTCCAATTATATATTTTTAAAGTTCAGTGACTAATTGCTTACAAGTCGACCATAGTGGATGGGATAAAAGTGTTTTTGCCCATTATTTAATGAAGCTTCTCCCATTAGAAATTGTATCTTCAAACTTGAACAAATTCAACTTGAAATTTGTGGCCTATTTTATTCAAATAATTAACAAAAATTGGTCTATTATGTTGACACTGGACAATAAAAATGTGGTAACCAAAATACATATCTAACGTACTCGATTATATCATCTAGAAAACAAACCATTCAAAACAACATTTGGATTGAGAATACAAGTATATATAGCATATTGGACAGTTCATCAATGAAGCTTGTAACTAAAAGAAAGGGCAATGAAATCAAAGACCCATAACCTTTCCCTATAAAAACAACCAGAGGAGAAATGGAACCCTAATTTGAAAATAGCTATCCTCACTGTTACTCATCATCATTCTTGGGAGCAGGTTCCTTAATCTCATCTGCCCCGTCGTGCTTGGGAGCAGCCTCCTTAATCTCATCTGCCCCATCATCCTGCATCAAGAACCAAAAATTATTGAAAGTTTTTTGCTATAACTTGTAGTTCTCACATAAAAAAACATAATTATAATTAAAAAAGAAGGAAAAGAGCAAACAAACAAACTTCGAGCGACTTTAATGCCTCAATGAGATGAGCAAACAAGTATATAGTGAACCACGAGTAAAAGAGAATAAATAGAGTGACCCTATGAAACAAAATCAAGACCTGCATATCAGATGTCCAGAGAGTGAGGTTGTCGCGAAGAAGTTGCATAATCAACGTGCTATCTTTGTAAGATTCCTCGCCTAAGGTATCCAACTCAGCAATTGCTTCATCAAAAGCCTGGTCAAGGCAAGTCATAAAATGAACATTAGCATATCTCAGCCTGGTTCACACCCAACTGCCTTAGAAGGAGTCATTTTGCACGCTCATACCAAAACTGGTCAATATTGATTGCCTTTCAGATCACAAATTCTTATACAATTATTATATGAATATGGCAAACAGTTTTTTACAAATCTCTCCATTTTTCTCTCACTCTTACACATTTGAAGACACCAACAGAAAGTGCAGGATCATATATATTCAGGATCACTCACCTGTTTTGCAAGATTACAAGCACGGTCAGGAGAGTTCAAAATCTCATAGTAAAACACAGAGAAGTTAAGAGCCAGTCCAAGTCGAATTGGGTGTGTTGGAGCAAGTTCTGTATTTGCAATATCCTGGAATTATAAAAATACATCAACTATAGACGGCCAAATACAATGCAAAAAACAACACTATCACCTCTTCATTATGAAAGAAGCATATTGACACGGTAATTTGAGATGCTATAAGTTGCAAAAGAATCAAGACAGAGGACTCAATACTCATATCACAGTTATAACTTGCAACTCCTGATGCTGCCCTTAAAACATTATTTTACAATCTGAAACAACAATTAGAACAAAGAATGAGAACAATTAATATTCCATTTATCTGAAAAGACTCCTTTGAAAGGTGAGATGGTGGGAGCAGTGCACTCTATAATGTCTACTTTTCCAAAATGTAGATATGAAACTAAAAAAAATAATCAAGAGACGCACAACTTTTGAGGGAAAGCAGTTTCCAAAAAGTATTCTATTAGGGGGCTGATTCTTTCAGCATGGAATTTCCATTGTCCTAATCAGTTTAGCAAAAGATTTTTATATAATATCATATACTGTGATCGATTTAGTGATTCAAAATTTATCCTCTCAGTTGGCTTTCATTTGAAAATAATCTTCCATCTTGTATCCAAAGTGATAGAGAAGTTGCATGTCTGCTACACCTTCAATTTGGGACCCCCAGTCACCCCATGTTTTGAAATCTGGACATCTATAAGCTGGGACGATAAATTTCTAAAATGTCCTCTCACACCATTATGTCCATAATGGGGACGGGGGTTTTGAGACAAATTATTAATATCACACACAATTCTCACGCAAAACTCAATCAATTAATCATTCAATAATCTCCAAATAATAAACTACATCACTATTTATAATATTCCTAAACAATTTTCTTAACCTAAATTGGACTCTCATCAATGTTCTAAAAGGCGCTAGGCGGGAGGCCGAGGGGTAGCGCCTAGGGGCTTAGGCCCCGCCTAGGAGAAATTTTTTATTTTAAGCCAATTTTAATATTTTATCTTATATTTATCCAAACAAAACAATAATATAAAACAAAATAATTTATAATAAAGACATTTGCTTAAAGTTTAAACACATATTCATATTGTCAATGTCAAAGTTCAAACACGTTACATACAATTGTTGAAAGTTCAAACATATCTTTTAACGTATTTGCTAATAAATAATAAAATTTAAAATTTTAAGAATTCAATTCAATATAAAAACTTAAGAAACTAAACATAAATTTAAAAATTATATTGAATTAAACTAAATATTACAAATATATCATCATTTATATAATTTGAAGTTGGTACAAGTTCAAAAAATCACAACTATAATAAAATTATCCATTTTGACTTGATATTGTCACTTCTTGTTGTGATTTGATATGCTACAACATGCATTATGAATATGGTAAATCATTAGAAAAATAAATATATCAAGATCTGATTTGAATAGTTATTAAAATAATAATAAAAATTCTCCGCCTAAACCCCGCCTAGGCCCTGCCTAATTTCCTAGCGGGATTTTTTGCCGCCTTGGGCCTAGGTAAGGCTCCGGGGGGCTAGTGCCTAGGCGGGACGCCAAGGGGGATTTTTAGAACACCGACTCTAATACAATAACTACAAATTAAAGAAACTAATTAAAATACAACTTCAAATTCATATAGGCTTCCAAATCCTTTTATATTGTTCTAACCAACTTTCACGGACTCATCCTACATCATTTCTCCTACACTGAAAAAAACTCGACTCTGTCGAGTTATCAACAGAAGAACAATCACGTCAAATCACTAAGTAAGTCTTTGCAAACTTCAAATTTGGCATTTCGATAGCGCAAGTAAGAGTGAATTTAGTAGTGCCTTTGATAATCGAATATATATTAGCACGAGCATCATGTTGCGTGTGACGATCCTATAGCCATTTACGCCCTAAGATAATATGACAAACTTTAAGAGGTAGAACATCACGCCTTTGGGTAACCCGCCATGCAACATCATACGGCTCCGGGTGAGACTCAACTTTTAACCCAAGTTTTCGTACAACTCCCAATATCAATCACAAGAGAGCACACTTGTCCTGCACACATGACTCTCGTCTGAAAAATTCGCCCACGATGGATCATCCTTATGTTTCTGGGCAACAAATAAAGGTCGAAGAACACCTAAACATCATTCCTAATGAGCATCAACTTCTAAATCTTGCTCATTGGGCTCATATTCGTCGTCTATCGGCTTGCAAACCTCTTCGTTAAAGTCAGCTTTTCCGCACGCTTTGTCAACAATAGCAAGTTGGCTCGAGGGAGAAGACGCAACATTCATCTTTGGAGAAGGACACTCAAAAGATGTGACCAAAACCAGGACAGTTATAGCACATAGACAAATTGTTGTTGCTAGCATTAGAAAAACCTGGGATACGATTAGGCCTACTAGTAGTTGAAGGGCTTGTTAACGATATTTCCATTGGCCTATTTAAAACAGGCTCCACAAAAGTACGGTCCTTCCGAGTTTTGACTTGTATTAGAGGCCTAACAGAATTCTTTTTTAAATTATCCTCTATTTGGGTGGCAACTTGAACAGCATCATCCAAAAGCAAGAGTTTACCTGCAGCTACACCACCTGCAATCTCTAAATTCAATCCTTGACAGTACATGGAGATTAAAACTTCTTCAACCCAAGGAAATTTAGACCGTGTAACCAAACTGTAGAACATTGAAGTATACTCGGCTACAGATTTACTTACTTGTACCAGCTCAGTTAACTGCAAATATGTTCATTGCTTATATTCTGAAGGTACAAAACGTCGGGTCAATGCAACTTTCATATTTTTCCATTTTCTCGCAGCTGTATACAAATTTCGCTGATGTTGATCCCACCAAATCCGAGCTGTTCTTTGCAACTTCAATTCAGCAAAGAAAAGTTTCTTTCATCAGATAATTCATACCAACGAAAGAAGCTCTCCATCCAAACTATGAATCCAATCGAAGAACGTCTCGGGACCATTATCGCCATTGAAATCTCCAACATCTAATTTTGATCCTCTATCCACTACATTCATCGTAGGATCTGGAACATGATGATTAACTCGTGGATTAGGGTCATGCTGTTGTAGTCTCAAATGATTAAGATCCGGAATGGGGTCTTCAAAATTCTTAAGAGCATCTTCTTGTCCCTTGTCACGCAGCGTTAAAAGTGAGTACAACTTTTCTTTGTAAGTCTTTGTAATAGAGGCCTGAGCATTTGCAGTAAGTGTTGTGATTGAGTCTTCAATCCTCTTGAGACGCTCATCTTGTTGTAACATATAATTATCAAGCTTGGCATTGATTTCTCCAGCATTAACCATGGTTTCTGCGAATAAGGATATAGATTTTTTTGGGGGGACTTAAGTGCAAGAAGTATAAAGAAACAGGGGTTGAACTGAAACTGTTGAAACTTCAGGGGCTGAAATGAAAGAAAATGAAAGAAAATGAAACTACAGGGACTAATATATAAAATTTCAAGGAGTATTGTAAAATTTTAGAAAACTTGGGGGACTAAACTAGAAAACTATAAAAACTATGGCAGTGATGCGGTGGTGGCTCTTTTTTACATCTCTTTTTTTTCGCATGTGTTTGCTATGTGTTGGAGGCTGCGACTTGGGCTATGTTTGGCTAGGTTTCTGGCTGAAATTAGGGTTGTGATATATATATATATATATATATATATATATATTATTGTGTTTGGGTAAGGTTTTCTTGTGCTAGTTAATGTTTTGGTGAGGGGCAGATGATAGTCTGCTACAGAATGGGTGTATGATGGCTGAACAATAAATTTAGGTTTAACTGAAGTCACGATTCGAGAGACAGTGATTTTGGGACAGAGGTATGGGCGGCAGAAGGTGATTTGGGGTTGGGCTCTGATACCAAAAATGATGGGGACGGGGGTTTTGGGACAAAGGATTATTATCATACAAAAAATTCCCACGCAAAACTCAATCAATTAATCATTCAATAATATCCAAATAATGAAGTACATCACTATTTATAATACTTCTAAACAACTTTCGTAAACCTAAACTGAACTCTAATACGATAACTTCAAATTAAAGAAACTAATTAAAATACAACTTGTAATTCATATAGGCTTCCAAAGCCATTTATATTGTTCTAACCAACTTTCACACGGACGACTGCATTAAGGGGAAAAAACATAAAAACTAAAAAGTTCATCATTTTCCAAAATGAGTAATTTCTTCTCAATTCTTTATTCTTATTAAAAAAACATATACCCCCACAACATATCTTGATCAAGATAGAGAAAATTTAATGCTTTCACTAAAATGAGTAACATTATTTGAGGCTACATTGAATTGTTTTAAATCTAAATAATCTTTCCACAACATGCTTTCATCTAACAAAGTGCAATTACTAAATGGATTGTTAACATATCACAATGTTTGATACTAATGACGTTACTCCAGCTAACTGAGAAGCAGAAAACTTTTATGCTTGTAAAAGAGAGGGTTGTTTGAATAAACTTTCCTTCAACTGACTAGCCTAACGAACAAGAAGCCTCATATGCATTTACCACTTAAACAAATCAGATGCAAGAAAATAAAACTACAAATTAAAAGAAAAGAATTCATTACAAACCAAATTCCTATATAACTGAACATAAATATAAAGCAATTAAGAAATAACAAAAAAAAAAATCAGCAATATAATTAACCTTCCTAATTCTACATATCAACTAATCTATATATGTAGAAATATTATTATAGATAGCTAGATAATGCTTAAAATAAATTCCATCACAATTTGAGAGTTAAATTTTTCTTCTTAGTCATAATGATATACCACTTTCAGAAAATTTTAGTAAACTTTTGTATTGGTTGATTATATCAAGTTAATCTTTTCTTAAAGAACTTTTAATAGAAAATTTCATTTTACATCGAATGTATCAATCTTCATGAAACCCAACAAAGAAAGGGGAAAAAATTTACTCAACCAAATATAAATAATACAACCTCCGTCCAAAATTAAAAACACATTTTCCATTTTTGTCCATTATTAGACATACATTTCAGACCATAAAGTGGCATAAGTTCCTAACATATAGGTACATATATTTGAAAAGATAAAGTTTTCTTGTTTTGGAACACGGAGTATATGGAAACAATAATCATACAAGACAAAAAAAATCCCCAATTATTAAATAAAGAGAGAAATCAATAAATCGATCAGAAAAACACACGCACATATTAGAATAGGCAGTGACTAGTGAGAAGAAACTTCAAACCTGAGCGGCTTTGTATGCAGTAAGAGTACTCTCAGCGGCTTCCTTTCGCTCGGCTCCAGTCTTAAACTCAGCCAAATAACGATGATAATCCCCCTTCATCTTCAAATAAAACACCTTCGAGTCCCCAGCCGAAGCCGAAGGAATGAGCCGCGAGTCGAGGAGATTGAGAATGCCATCACAGATTTTCGAAAGCTCCGTCTCGATCTTCGATCTGTAGTCTCGGATCACCGAAACGTTGTCCCCGTTTCCGCGGCTCTCTTCCTTCTGCTCGATCGACGATATGATCCTCCACGAGGCGCGCCGCGCGCCGATCACGTTCTTGTAAGCCACCGAGAGTAGGTTCCGCTCCTCCACGGTCAGCTCCTCCGTTTCCGATAAGGATCCGGAGACTTTCTCCATGAATTCCACCATTTCTTCGTATCGCTCGGCTTGCTCTGCCAGCTTCGCCATGTACACGTTTTCCTCCCGCGGTGATGATAATGAAGAAGCCATGGTTGTGCTTGTTTGTGTGTGAGAGAGATTTTGGGATGTGGGTTTGTGGTGTTTTTCAATTTGAAGGAGGAGTGCAAATAAGTGAAGGTTTTGGTCTAGAGAGATATTGGCGGAGGATAGATATAGGCGGAGAGAGGAGAGAGAAAGTGGATTTTAGGCTTTTTGCGGGACCGTGCAAGCTATTGATAGCGTTAGAAGTGGACTAGGACTAGGAGAATAAATTCTGGCCGTTGAATTAAAATTGTGGGACATTTAGATTAGAGGTGGTGCGTTCAAAAAAAATAAAATAAAATTGGAGCAGAGACTATTAATTGGGTTAATACAATTTATAAACATGTGTTTAGAGTTGTTTTCTTATTTCTATCCCTATTGTACAGTGCTATTGAATCATTCTGTAGGATAGGAATTTAATTTTTTTACTATATACTCAACAAGTTCCTTAATTATATTGATTCCTTAAATATTAAATTTTGAAATTTAAAAGTTAAAATTTAAAAGTTCCAACAGTCAAATCATGTTTTGAACATAGTAACTATTTTTTATTTAAAAGTAATTGTTGTTTGAATTTAAAAATTGCAATTATTTTAATTTAAAAATAAATATTGCTAGAAATCAAAATGTACAACGATCATTATGTGTTTATGAGAACTAAAACAACATTATTTTAATTATAAAATAATAAAATTTATAATTAGTAGTAATATTTTTTACAAGAATGATCAAAATCAAAATTCGTCTGATTTTTAATTTTTTTATACTTCTTTTTTTTCTCTAAATCATTGGTTTAAAAAATAAAAATGAGTGAGTTTGATAGGCATACCCAAATAAGCAATTAAGTGAGATAAGATCCTTTAACCAACATAAAATCGCAATAAATATGGTGTGAAATGTCGTTTTACATAAATAGAGAACGCTCTTTTGATTCCCTCACCCTGAGGAGTCAAATCATATATAGGGATTAAAATAGAGAATTATATAAGAATAAAGAAACTGTTAGATATTAATTTATTGATATATTTTTCAAATGTGGGGATAGATAGTCTATTGGAGAATATGTTGTGAATGCTCTTAGAGCATTCACAACAGTTTCCTTATCTTTATCCATACTGTGACGCCCCCAAAATTCGGACACTCATATCACGAATTCGGTGCATCACGTGCAACTTCGAATATCTTACTAAAATCATCAACAACGAAAATAATAGAATAATTTACATTGATATAATATAAATATTCGCGTCCCAAGATACCATAACCATTACTACAACAATCCAGTGATTAAACTTAAACATAATTAATCATCCTTAATACATCATAATAAGCATAACAATAATAATACTACTACTCTTAAAGGACTAAGTTGTGACGCCCCCAAAATAGGTATACACAACACCCATTCTGAGTCGCCAAATACATGGTACAGAAACAACTACAACTTTATTATTACAACAGTAAAACTGTGAGTTTGAATACAAATATTATCTTACAGACAATATCTATACTCAAATAAATCCTCATCACATTATTGATTCATTATTTTACAAAATGGTGAGGACTACAAAACAACTCTCTCTAGAACCTTCATTCCATACCCCACTAAGTACTCGCTACATTCTCGCGCCTCACGAGAAGAAAAATGGAACAACAAGGAAAAGGGTGAGCTCAACTAGCCCGATAAAGAATATTATGACTAAGATAATATACAACAATTATCGTTAGTCTTCAACGAGGAAAAATCGATAGAATCTGATGAGCAACAAGTTTCGGATCAATATTAGCGTGAAATAATAATTCATAGAAGAGTTACGTAGAGAATGAAATCTACTATAATCTATGAATTTAACGGTCCATCATCAATATTTTATCCTCAGTAACATCAATCAATATTCATCTCAAATCAAATATTCATCTTTTGACTACTGGGCCAAAGATATTCATCGAAATCATTCATCTTTGACTACTGAGCCAAAGATATTCTTCAGAAATCATTCATCTTTGCACTCTGAGCCAAAGATATTCAATAATATCATCATGTAAGGCGAGGATGATGAAAAATATTTTAAAGAAAGCGAATACAAATTGAAACAAAATGACAAGGATTAAGGATTAAGGATTCAGTACTTTTGTTTTATCCATGTCCAACAATACCTCAAAAATAATCATAGTGGTGTAAAATTCAAGAATGATCAAAACATGGATACAATCAAAGCTAGTATCCAAAATAGATATTTTAGACGAAAAGAAGAAATTTTATTTTTCGATGAATAGTCTTAGTATCGTGAATAGTCCAGATATCGTGAATAGTCTTGTATACGTGAATAGTAACTCAGACACCAAAAGATAGAAATTCCACAAAAAAAACATTTTCACGCTTCATGAATAGTACTTCGTGAATAGTAACTCGTGAATAGTAACTCATGAATAGTAACTCGTGAATAGTAACTCATGAATAGTAACTCAAACATGAAAAAGTTCCAAATTTGATAAAAACCTTAGATCGACATTTCAAAGATAATGATATTGAAGAAATAATATCATTCTGAAAAAATAATATCCCTTACCTCAAAGAATCGATTTCGGAAGGAAAGATCGGAAGTGATCTTTGAATGAAACTTATCTTGAACAAAGAACTCTCAAAGTATCTAAATACTCACAAAATACACTCAATAATATAGAGAGAAAGAGAGAAAACTTTGTTTACGGTGTGATTTTCAATTCTAACTTAGCCCTCTATTTATAGGAAAATGTTAGCCGTAGAAGCAGACTTGACTGCTACTACTGATGGCTTTACACCTGCTACTATTGCCACCCACCACATTTGAAATAAAATTCAGCACATTTCTTCACCAACCACAAGTGGGGCCCACTCAATTCTAGAATTTTCCACCAAAATCAATTATAACCCTAATTTTCGAATCAGTCACCTCTTAAAATTCATAACAAATTATACGCTTATCTTTAACGGTTCAAAATTTGTGGACATATACTCAACTTATATATGTATAACATATCCAAAAATTACCACAATCCAACTATTCGGATTAAAAATTATAACCCCATAATATATCTCAAACCCCCGATTTAATTTTTAATACCTCCAATCCGATAAAATCCGATAAAACACCTTAACATTAATTCCTTCATTAATAACCACATAAATAAATCCATCATTTATATTCATATAAAATAAATATTTTCTTATCATATGAATCAATAATTAATTATTCATAAATAATATTACGAGAATCACATTTATAATAAACGAAGTGTTCCCAGGAGTAGGGGCTTTCAATAAGGATCTCTCCTTCTTGGCGCGCGCAATTAGGTGACCAAACCTCTCCTTAGACGTAACTTTCTAGACATTGCCAATAATGTTATCTAATAATATTATTCAAATAATATGAATTATTGATCCGATAATGGGAAATATTGTGCGGTGACAATTATTCAAAGCAATGATAATATAAAATACAAATAAAGCAATTATTGAATCAATAAAATAAACTATTGAGCGAGTAATTATCGTAACAATTATTGAGTAGTGCCTTCTTACGTAAGAATCAATAATTCAACAATCTTCATGCAATACTGGTGTCTTCTTGTGCAACCACGCGTATTCGTATTTTAACCACGGGTATTCAACGATCTTAATTCAGTAAATAACTACGCCAAGTTATTTTTAACCAACTTATATTTGTCGTTTTCTTCATCCAATCGCTTTCAGTTTATGGGGCCACACATGGTCATTGCTTGCCGTCGTAAATGCGAATATTCCCCGACAAAGACGAATATTCCACGACCAAACGAATATTCCCCGACAACAATGAATATTTTATAACCACTTGCTTATTTTGAAATATTTGCGTATTTAACCCTTAACTATCCACATTAATCAAATCAACCCTTACTATTTCAAAAAAATAAATAAAGGAAATTCCTTTTATTAAAAAAATCGGGGTCTTACTGACCTCCCTCCTTATGAAATTTCGTCCTCGAAATTGGCGTGACGATACTGGTGTTTGAAAAGGTGAGGATACCTCGCTTTCATTTCGTTTCCAATTCCCGGTCATTTCCTCTATAGCATGATTCCTCCACAAAACTTTAACTTGTGGTATGACCTTTCTTGGCGTAGGACATGCTCCTTCTATCCAAGATCTTGGACAGTACCTCCTCATACGTTAAGTCTTGGCTATCTCGTCCAAGTTCTAACTTCAATAACGTGGTTGGGTCTTTCACTTATTTACTGAAATACAGATATGTGAAACACATTATGAACACGAGACATACTTGGAGGTAACGCAAGTCTATAGGCTACATTTCCTACTCGGTCAAGAATTTGAAATGGACCGATAAATCGTAGATTGAGCTTTCCTCTCTTCCTAAATCTTGTAACTCCCTTCCATGGAGCAACTCGCAAAATGAAATACATGATCCCCTACACTAAATTCCACGTCCTTTCGATGAAGATCCGCATAACTCTTTTGTCGATCTTGTCTTGGTTTTGTATCGTTGTCGAATCATTTGGATCTTATCGGTGAGTCATACGCATCTTAACTCGGGTCCCAACAATGTTGCTTCACCCACCTCATCCCAACATATTGGAGAACGACATTTTAAATCCATATAATGCTTGAATGGAGCCACACCTATACTTGCACGATAAGCTTGTTGTTGTAGTAGAATTCCACCAATGGTAAATACTTATCCCAACTACCCTTGAAGTCTAGGACACGAGTCTTAATATATCTTCAAGAGTTTGAATAGTCCTCTCTCGATTGTCCGTCTGGTTTGGGGATGGTATCGCCGAACTAAATCGCAAATTCATGCCCATAGCTTTTTGCAAGCTAACCCAAAATCTTGAAGTGAATCTTGGGTCACGATCCGAAACTATGGATACTGGGCATGCCATGCAACCTCACAATCTCATTTACGCATATACTAGCAAGACGTTCGAGGAATAAGTCTCCGTATCGGCAAGAAATGAGCAGATTTGGTTAATCTATCAATAATAACCCAAATAGCATTGATGCCTTGAGAAACCAGTAGGAAGACCCATAACGAAATCCATAGTAATGTGTTCCCACTTCCATTAGGAATCTCAAGTGGTTGCAACGGACCCTTAGGTACTAGATTCTCCGCCTTTACACGTTGGCAAGTTAAACACATCGAGATAAACTTTGCAATCTCTCTCTTCATATTATTCCACCAAAATGTATGTCGAAGATCACGATACATTTTAGTACTTCCAGGATGGATTGCAAATGGTGTATTGTGTGCCTCCATCATAATCTTGTTCTTCAAATCAAAGTCGTTAGGAACACAAAGTCTAGAGTGGACTCGAAGTATTCCTTCTTCATCAATTCTCGCTTCCGGAATAGCTCCTTCTTGTACTTTCTTCTTCATCACGATCGACTCGGATTCGGTGGCTTGAGTAGCCTTAACTTTATCGATTAAAGTCGATTATACTCGTATATCATCACGTGGGTACCTAGAGTTTTCATCTCCATCTCTATTATTTGTAAATTATACGAAATTAGTCTTTGACAATATCGTACTCGTTTAGATATATCGATCTTCTACTCAACACGTCGGCTACCACGTTCGCTTTTCGAGGATGGCATGGTCAGAACATGTACTGAAATGAGTCTCCTCTTGAGTTCTTCGAAGCTCTTCCCACATTCCTTGCTCCATTCGAATTTTGTATCTCTACGAGTCAGCTGCGATAATGGAATAGCGATTCGAGAATATCCTTCAACGAATCTCGATAATAACCAACTAAGCCTAGAAAGCTACGTATTTAGATTCTTGACTTAGGTTGCTCTCAATCGTGACTCATATCCCAATCTTGGATAGCACGTCACAATGACACCTATCGATTTACTATCGCACGAATATGGCGCCCCCTACAGAGAGTTCGGCTTAGGTGAATTCCACAAAGGAAGTCACAAGATAAAGGCTCAGTACCAAATTTATAGTTGAATTTTAACTCCTCGAAGTTCAATAGAGCCATTCGATATTAGATTTTAGAAATGAGTTTTGTCTGGGGTTCAAATTCGATACAAAATTTAATATCGATCTTTGGGAGTAAACCAAGAAATTCTTCGGAAATACGTCGGGAAAAATCAATAACAACGGGAATATTATTCAAATCGGCGTGTCTTTATTCAAATCCATAACATGGACTAAGAAAACTTGACATCCGTAATAAACGAATGACTTCATGGCTTGATATGAAAATGTTTGATTACAATGGTTTGATTGCTTGAATTGAATAACGAGTTGCTTAGGAATATGAAAACTAACAACCTTACGAAAACAATCAATTTTGGCGTGATGAGTAGTTAACCTTAAAATCACATCAAAAGCAAATATCTCTATAGAAATAAGGTTAACGGGTAATGTGATAGTGCCAACTGAATCAAACAAGATTTCTAAACAACAGATGTAATGAAAGTTTCTCTAACGGATTCTCCATAAATAGGTCAAAGTCTAATTTCTCCGTAGTCAAGTTCAAGCGTTGAGCGCAAGCAAAGAGATAAAAGAATGGGTAGAGGCGGTATCTAGTAAGGTATAAACTTCGCAAGAATTTATAATTAACTAACCCGTGCTAACCGTTCGGGTTCTCGCATTTTTTTGACCGGCCACGACAAACGCTCTTCGAGAATCGTTGACTTTGACTTTTACGGGACATCTTTTGAGTCACCATTCCATTGGATCGGGTTTCGATATCGTCTAATCTCGGCGATATGTCCTTCATTTCCACAATTATAGCATACCTTAAAGCTGTTGTGGGGGCGGTTTGGTGATATGTCCCTCTTTCCGCATTTATAACATATGACCGGTGGTCGCGTTCTCCTCCTTAGAACCAATTCTTTGCCAGATCTTTGTCGTCTTCACATGGTCGTTGTTAAATCTCCTCTTTTAAAATCTCCTCCCGATTCGCTTCTTCTATTTTCATGGCCACGATTACCACCAGAGTGGTTACCGCCTTTGTCCGTATTCTTCTTTCTCCGTTTGGTTATCGTTATTCGATGGATCGCTATCTTGATATGATCCACGGTTATGGTCCCTCGGTTGAGCGTTACTCGTTATCTCGCTCTAACAATCGAGCCTGTTGACAACATCCGAATAGAGAAAATTTATGAGAAATGAGATCTTGGCGTATCTTGGGTTTCAAACCTCTAAGAAACATCCGCGTCATCGTTCCTCATTCTCCACCAAATGAGGTGCGAACCTGGATAACTCCATGAACTTCGCCTCGTCTTTGGGACACCGTCATGTTATTCGCTCTAGTCTAATAAACTCCACTTCCTTCATATGACGAATACTTTCGGGGAAGTACTTGTCATTGAACTGCATTTCAAACGTCTCCCATGACATCTTTACGAGTGCGGTTTGGATGGGTACGCTTCGTGATTCCCACGATGAATCCGCCGCCACGGAACATAAAGGTGGCAAATGGAACCTTCGTTCTCCGTGCATCCCAAGACATCGAATATCTTGGTAATTTGCTTGACCCATGTTTCCGCCATAATCGGATCTCGGCTTTCCCTTAAATTCGGTGGTCCCAACTCTTTGAAGCGCTTGTTTGTGACCACCGTGAATTGCTATCATTTCCTCCTATATTTTGAACACGAGTCTCCTCAAATGCGATTTTGCATGAAGCGCAAAAAACTTCTAAACATCCCTCGTTCATCATACGCTTTCGTTGGTGTTGTTCACGGGAGGAACATTGCGACTGTTTACGTTCTCCTCGTTGGTAGTAAATACAGGCATCTCCACGGTCTCATTTACTCCAGCATTAATATTCTCATTCGACATTCTCAAATCATCGTAAAACAAGGGTTAATTAAGGAAATCAATATATCACATAATATCCCTATATCTTGACCAACTAACAAATAAGCTTAGGTAGGACACACTTTAGCGAAGGATTTACTCGTCTCTCCCTCCTAGTTCTATTCCCGATCTCCTTGGAGATCATATCCTAAGCTCGATATTAACCTGTGACGCCCCCAAAATAGGTATACACAACACCCATTACGAAGTCGCCAAATACATGGTACGAAACAACTACAACTTTATTATTACAACAAGAAAAGCGTGAGTTTGAATACAAATATTATCTTCTAGACAATATCTATACTCAAATAAATCCTCATCACATTATTGATTCATTATTTTACAAAAATGGTGAGGACTACAAAACAACTCTCTCTAGAACCTTCATTCCATACCCAGACTAGTACTATTTTACATTCTCGCCTCCCGAGAAGAAAAATGGAACAACAAGAGAAAAGGGTGAGCTCAACTAGCCCGAGAAAAAGAATATTATGACTAAGATAATATACAACAATTATCGTTAGTCTTCAACAGGAAAAAATCGATAGAATACAACAAACAACAAGTTTCGGATCAATATTCGCAGTTAGAAATAATAATTCATAGAAGAGTTACGTAGAGAATGAAATCTACTATAATCTATGAATTTAACGATCCATCATCAATATTTTATCCTCGTAACATCAATCAATATTCATCTCAAATCAAATATTCATCTTTGCACTACTGAGCCAAAGATATTCATCGAAATCATTCATCTTTGCACTACAAGGCCAAAGATATTCTTCAGAAATCATTCATCTTTGCACCACTACAGCCAAAGATATTCAATAATATCATCATGTAAAAGGCGAGGATGATGAAAAATATTTTTAAAGAAAAGCGAATCCAAAGTGAAACAAAATGACAAGGATTAAGGATTAAGGATTAAGTACTTTGTTTTATCCATGTCCAACAATACCTCAAAAATAATCATAGTGGTGTAAAATTCAAGAATGATCAAAACATAGATACAATCAAAGCTAGTATCCAAAATAGATATTTTGGACGAAAAGAAGAAATTTTATTTTTGATGAATAGTCAGAGTATCGTGAATAGTCTCAGATATCGTGAATAGTCGTCAGATATCGTGAATAGTAACTCGACACCAAAAGATAGAAATTCCACAAAAAAAAACATTTTCACGCTTCATGAATAGTACTCGTGAATAGTAACTCGTGAATAGTAACTTATGAATAGTAACTCAGAGCATGAAAAAGTTCCAAATTTGATAAAACCTTAGATCGACATTTCAAAGATAATGATATTGAAGAAATAATATCATTACGAAAAAATAATATCCCTTACCTCAAAGAATCGAGTGCCGGAAGGAAAGATCGGAAGTGATCTTTGAATGAAACTTGTCTTGAACAAAGAACTCTCAAAGTATCTAAATACTCACAAAATACACTCAATAATATAGAGAGAAAGAGAAAACTTTGTTTCTGGTGTGATTTTCAATTCTAACTTAGCCCTCTATTTATAGGAAAATGTTAGCCCGCCGAAGCAGACTTGACCTGCTACCTGATGGCTTTACCTGCTACTATTGCCACCCACCACATTTGAAATAAAATTCAGCACATTTCTTCACCAACCACAAGTGGGGCCCACTCAATTCTAGAATTTTCCACCAAAATCAATTATAACCCTAATTTCCGAATCAGTCACCTCTTAAAATTCATAACAAATTATACGCTCATCTTTAACGGTTCAAAATTTGTGGACATATACTCAACTTATATATGTATAACATATCCAAAAATTACCACAATCCAACGGTCGGATTAAAAATTATAACCCCCGCAATATATCTCAAAACCCCTGATTTAATTTTTAATACCTCAATCCAGATAAAATCTTGATAAAACACCTTAACATTAATTCCTTCATTAATAACCACATAAATAAATCCATCATTTATATTCATATAAAATAAATATTTCCTTATCATATGAATCAATAATTAATTATTCACAAATAATATTCTGTAATCACATTTACGACAACCAGCCGCTTCTCCGAGAAAGAGGGCTTTCAATAAGGATCTCTCCTTACTGGCGCGCAATTAGGTGACCAAACCTCTCCTTAGACAGAACTTTCTAGACATTGCCAATAATGTTATCTAATAATATTATTCAAATAATATGAATTATTGATCTGATAATGGGAAATCTTGTGCGTTGACAATTATTGAAACAAAGAATAATATAAAATACCAACGCGAGCAATTATTGAATCAATAAAATAAACTATTGAGCAAGTAATTACGTGTAACAATTATTGAGTAGTGCCTTCTTACGTAAGAATCAATAATTCAACAATCTTTGTGTAATACCGGTGTCATCAGATAACCACGCAGATTCATCGTATTTTAACCAAGGGTATTCCAACGATCTTAGCAGTAATAACTACGCCGTTATTTTTAACCAACTTATATTTGTCGTTTTCTTCATCCAATCGCTCCGTTATGGGGCCCACACATGGTCTGCTACTGGTCGTAAATGCGAATATTCTGAGCGAAAGCATTGAATATTCCACGACCAAACGAATATTCCCCGATAACAATGAATATTTTATAACCACTTGCTTATTTTGAAATATTTGCGTATTTAACCCTTAACTATCCACATTAATCAAATCAACCCTTACTATTTCAAAATAATAAATAAAGGAAATTCCTTTTTATTTAAAAAAAATTCGGGGTCTTACATAAGTTATTCTGTAGCCTTGCCCTTTCCCTTGTCCTTTCCCGATGTACCGCCATGCTCTGCCTTAAGTGTAACGTGTTTAGGGAAGCAAGAATGAGCAACAAATTTTGCCCAACAAGTAATATAGCAAAAAGAATACGCAGTTATAACGTTTGGATCTTCCAAAGTATAACAGTAAATGATAGTTCAAGTATATCAAGAAATGTCAAGAGTATTCAATAAGGGTTGCTATAGACCGGAGGATGATAACAATATTTCAAGGTTTATTAAGAATGAACACTGAGCAGTCACTAAGGACTAAGAACTCTTACTAGAATAAACTGTATTATACCGTAAACCCAATATAAACGAGTACAACATGTGATCAGCCTAAAGTACCCTACGTTATGCATAACATTTAATCATACTCATGTGCGTACATCGGTTCCCTGATAATATATAATTTCCCCTTCAATGAGGGTTGTTCATCTCGGTAGATTTACGAGAGTCCGCACCAAGTCAATTGGTTTGGATAACTTTCTAACACATGATAATAGTCTAGCTGAATCAAAGGCTTAGACAATTTTTTTATAATGTATTTAAGAATGATAAGTTCAATGCTTGCAGCAACGTCAAGGTATACAAATAATTTACGAATAGTAATAGATATTTGCTCGATATAAATATGGTTGATATGACAACAATTCGAATTATACAATATGTATACAGTGTAAGAATTAAGGAACTTGCCTCAGCTCGTCAAATCGATTATGTTTACCTTTGACACCTTGTCACGATATCGCTTTATAATATAATATAATAATGTAGCCATACAAATTAGTGATTGTCAAAAAACGTCTCACTTTAGCTATTACACGCATCGCGTCCTAGTTTAGGGCACTAATCGCTCATACAATACATAATGTTGATAAATACCACATTGCTTACTTCCTACACAACTATGCTCACAAGTAAGAAAACTATGCAATTAACATTAATTTATTCAAGTGTTGCTCACATTAGTTTATCTGAACTAATTTTATTAATTAGAGTTCAAAATGACTTTACACGACCTGTTTGTTTATTGTTATAAACCTTTACTCATTTTCTTTTTGATTTTTACATGCTATTAATTAATGTCACATTAGAGTGTAGCTTAAAGGTAAATACCCCCCTTGATAATTATATTACTTTTTATTAAAGGTAAATACACCTACCCTTTTTATTACTTCCTTTAAAACATATATTATGCACAGTGTCACAATTTAATGTTTTAATGTTATTATTAAATTAGTTTAGTATACTGATTTATATTTCATTACCTCCATGTTGGCTAATCAAAGTATTTCTTTGAAAGACATTACAAATATAATACATAAACAACCCCACTTTATGGAAACACCCTTATTATTATATTTAAACATTACTCTATTTATCCTCAATTGGCCATTATGGAATAACAAATTTTAGAACCAACTACGTTGGGTTTTACTGGATGTACTAAAAATACATAAAAGGGTGTTTGATGTATAGCCTTTTAAATCTTCATATTGTCCCACATTTCAATGTCTAAGAATACATAATAGGCAAGGCTAAAAGATCTTTAATTCCCATGCATAGTAGCTCCTCCTTTAATTTAAACATGTAGCAACCATATTATTGAATATGACAGCTAATTTTCTTGTACAACTAGCAGCCATGTTAACGAATAATTAGCCTTAAAATAGCAGCCACAAAGCAGCATTCTTATTGCACAAAAATAAAAAAAAAGATTAACATATAGCAACCATTTATTTGATACACAAAGCAACCCCTCTATCTTTTTATATACATACTTTGTGTTTCTTTTTTTTTTCTTTCACTACGTAAACAATTTATGCATTCTTGCAATTTAATTTATTTAGTTTAAAAGCATATGATAAAAACTAATGTCTTAAATATTAATTTAGCATGCAGACATTTATTTTAGCATACTAACTCCCACAAAGAACACATAATATCAACAAAACAAAAACAAGTGTTTACTAGAAATTAAATGGAAAGTCATTTTTATTTAATTTATTTTTATACCTTAGCTTGAAAAATTCTGAAATGGGTTGCTAAGATGAAGAGCTGTCGGTGTTGCTATTCCTTCTCTCCTGCTCACCGAACTCACACTCTCTCTACAATGTTTCTTGCTTGTACAAAGAATGGGTTAGAACAAGGGGGTTTATATACTAAAAGGAGTTGCATATATTAACTGGGAACTTTCCTTGACCATCCGTTAAAGACCCCTTACAAGAACTCTATAGCAGCCCCTAAGTTGTGAGACTTCAGATTTTATGAATAAAGATTTAATTTTTTGAAATATTTGTTTTTAATATTATGGTGTGGATTTGAGATAATGTTATAGTTATGGGTAGTATTTATAAATTTTGCAAAGTATACAAGTTGTCATATTATATTCGATTGGTCGGGGAATATTTTATCAGAATATTAGATGTAACCAAGACAATCATTGGTGGACCCCACAATGTAATTATTATGCGATTGAGAAAACGACAAAAATATTTTATGAAAATAATGACGGAAGTTTTACCGTTAATATTGTTGAACTACTCGGTAGTAAAAGTACAGTAATACGCGTGGTTGCATAGTAGCATACGGTATTGATTATTAATGCTTACGTGATAAGTCACTCATTTTTGTGTTATTGGTATTATTAATGTAATAAAACAGAATACTTTTATAAAGTTATTCTATAAATAGAATATATTATATTCTATTATGCATAGTGTTGCATAGTGTCTGCATAGTGTTTGCATAGTGCCTACATAGTGTTTGCATAGTAAAATCTTTTTATATAAAACAAAATACTTTTATAAAGTTATCTGTTTTATTAGACAATAATTAGAATATATTATATTTTATTATGCATAGTGTTTGTATATAGTGCTGCGATAGTATTTGCATAGTAAAATCTTTTATAAAGTTATTCGTTTTATTAGATTATAAATAGAATATATTATATTTTATTTAAAAGATTTTTCTTTAATTATGGACCGTCAGATTAAAGTAAATCAATCTGAACCGTTCATGAGTTAGTTACTATGCAATCTATTTTTCTATAAATAGAAGCTCATTCCTTCATTATTTCTTACGAATTCACTGAAACTCTAGAGAGATAAACTATAGAGAGAAAGAAAAAAAGTATTCTGCTACTTCACTACTCATATATCCAGTACTCTTCTTCTTAAGGTAGGGGATATTATTTGTTGTACTCGTAAGGGGTATTATTTCTTTTGTATTCATGAAGAGAACTTCTGTTATTCCATTATTTATTATTTTGTTGGAATAACCTGTATACGCGGGCTACCCTATACGTGGTGAAATTCTTCTGTTATTTCATTATTTATTATTCTGTCGGAATAACTTGTCTATGCGAAGTACCGCATGCATGGTGATTTCTGTTATTATTCCGTTCTTTATTATTATGTTGGAACATCCCATGCGTAGCTTTACGCATTTTGGTTCCGATTAATTATTATTCATTGGAATAACCTATCTATCAAGCACCGCATGCATGGTGATTTCTTTTGTTATTCCATTCTTTATTATACTTAGTTGGTTAAAACTTTGACTTCCATACTCTATGAAATTAGTGGAATATCCTTGATATTTGCGCTTCATCCAGTATCTTTTCATGGAAATATTCTTCTGAGCATTCTTGAATTTTACTCTACAAAGCAAAGATCATGTTGACAATTTGGACGTTATTAGTTCTGGATAAATTAATTCTTGAACTTGTTTTATTGAATTCTTATATCATTGTCATCATCCTCATGCTTATATTTTGTTGAAAGTCATATGTGGCCTATAGTGCATAGATGGACTTGGTATGATTATGACTGAGGATTATTCGATTGTAATCATGACCGTAATGTTACAAATGATGTGGAAAAAGTCCTCATTCCGTAGTGCATTGATGGGACGCTTTTTGGTATGATTATGGCTATGGATTCTCTTGACCAAGGGTGCAAAGATGAATTATTTTATGGCATGATCGGGATCGTTGATGAAAACATGATTATCTTTGGGCGTAGTGCATGGATAATTCGTGGTCGTGATACTTAAAGAATATCCTTGGCTATAGGTAGGGTGATTCGATGATGTGGATTATTTATTGTCGAGTCCCGATGATAAAAGTGATGAAAACCTTTTAAATCATAGAAGATAGTAGATTTTATTCCTTACTTGACTCTTCTAATGGATTGCTTGTTCCGCAGATTAAACTTGATGTTTGTTATATTGTATCGGTTTAACATTTGTTTAAGGCTAATGATAATTTATTCTATATTATCTTAGTCATAATATTTCTTCTTTGGGCTAGTTGAGCTCACCTTTCTTTCACCGTTCTCTTCGTGAAATGAGAACGTGGTGGGACTAGTCGGGGAACAGAGTGATGGTCCTAGTTGGTGCATTAGTAGTCCTCACTATTCTGTGAAATAGTGTGATAATAATTGTAATGAGGACTCCTTTTGAATTTGTATACTCTCTAGTAGACAATATTTGTATTCAAACTCATAGTTTATGTTTTGTCGTATTGTACATGACAGTTGTATTATTAAGTTGTATTTGAATTTTGTACCATGTATTTGGCGACTCAAGATGGGTGATGTATACCTAATTTTGGGGGCGTCATATAAGTGGTCTATGATATCCCATCACCTATGTCACCATTGTATTGTCAAATACATCACACGCAATGCTCCCTTTTTTTTAGATCCATTGGTCTCGAAATGATAGTCCCAATAATGAATTATGTGTAATACCCAATGATAGAAATTTAGTTTGTTTGAATTGGGTCATTAAGTTACAAGGCTAATTGGTTTTCAAATCAATATGGCTACTACCATTGCATTAACTAACAAGGCTGCCGAAAATGGGTGGATTAATAATCATAAGACTGGGTTCTAATTCCCTTGGGCTTACATACATAATAAGAGTATTAAGCTTGGACTTCATTTGGCTGGCCACACACCCCACCCGAAACTTACAAGTAACAAAATAGTTTGGGCTAGAAAAATCTCATTAAGGTTGCCTACTATATCAATTTAGGCCTACCACCTTATCCTACCAGAATTATTATTTGGATTATCAAAATGTAAATACTTAAATATTATTGCTGCAAATTAACTAATTTAATTTACTCGAATAACACTAAATTATCCACCACCTTAATAATTATTAATAAGTTGGGTTATTTCATAAATACCAATATAATATTATCTCTTAACACATAATTTAAGTTCTTCAAAAAATGATTTAGTCTATCCAGACAAGCAATCAAATCAGTTCAATGATTTATCATTACTCTGGTATAATTAAATAAATTAATTATATACCACTTCTCTTACTGTCATCCTTTACTTAGTAATGCATTCCTTCCTTAATTTATTCCTCACTAGTTCCATCATTGTGTCACACAAGACATTTCATAAGCTTATCATAATTCTCCACATCTTATCAATTATCATAAATTCAATTTAATTCAATTGAGTTACTCACCTCATGCTGTGTAAGCATTTATAAAATAAATATTCACAGGCTCTATTTATATCAATATTAATATTTAATCATAAAATTTACGGTTATTACATCCTCCCCCCTTATAAAAATTTCGTCCTCGGAATTGATACAATGTTACACAAAAAGATGGGGATAGTTTCTCCTCATCTTATCTTCTAATTCCCACGTGGCCTCCTCGACATCGTGGTTTCGCCAAACTACTTTTACAGAAGATATAACTTTGTTTCTTAGCGTTTGCTCTTTCTTATATAATATTTGGACATGAATTTCTTCATATGCCAGATTCTTCTCTACTTGAATGGGCTCATAGGAAATCACGTGCTTATAGTCAGACTTGTACGGACGTAGTACGGAAATGTGAAACACGTTGTGGATGTGTTCCAGTTCGGGTGGCAATGCAACTTTGTATGCCACTTCGCCCACTCGCTTCAATATCTCGAATGGTCCTATGAACCTCGGACTCAATTTTCCTTTCTTTTCGAATATGATATTTCCCTTCCAAGGAGACACCTTCAAAAACACAAAACTACCGACTTCAAAGTCTCGGTTCTGACGATGCAAATCGGCATACTTCTTTTGGCGATCTTGAGCTGCTACCAATTTGCCCCTTATTGTTGTTACCACGTCGGCCGTTAGTTGAACTAATTCATGTCCCAAAATTCGTCGTTCTCCGACTTCGTCCTAACACAATGGTGTTCTACACTTCCTCCCATAAAGAGCTTTATATAGCGGCATTCCGATACTCGCATGATAGCTATTATTGTAAGCGAATTCTACCAATGGTAAATGGTCGTCCCAATTCCCTTTGAAGTCCATCACGCAAGCTCTAAGCATGTCCTCCAATGTTTTTATGGTTCGTTCACTTTGTCTGTCGGTTTGAGGGTGATAAGCAGTACTTAATCTCAACTGAGTTCCCATTCGTTCTTGCAAACTTTTCCAGAACTTTGACGTGAAACGCGGATCTCGATCGAAGACAATCGACACCGGCACTCCATGTCGTGACACGATTTCCTTTATATATAAATTTGCTAACTGGTTCAAACTGAATCGAATCTTGATGGGTAGAAAATGAGCTGTCTTTGTCAGTCGGTCCACGATAACCCAAATGGCATCATAACCCTTCTGTGTGATCGGAAGTCCAACCACGAAGTCCATTGTTTTGTGCTCCCATTTCCATTCTGGTATTTCCAGCGGTTGAAGTAGTCCACTAGGCCTTTGATGTTCTGCTTTGACCCTTTGACAAGTAAGACATCTACTAACGCATTCTGCAACTTCTCTTTTCAAATTAGGCCACCAAAAGTGGTGTCAAAGATCCCGATACATCTTTGTGCCTCCTGGATGAACATAGTACGTAGTATTATGTGCTTCGTGCAAGATTTCCTCTTCGATTCGGTTATATTTGGCACCCAGATTTTTTAAATTAATTTTAATATTTATTGAATTAAATAAATAATTTTTTTTTGATTTAATTATTAGATTAAATAATTAATTGATGCAATTATGGTAGATTAATTTAATTATATGTGTTACATTTATTAAATTAATGTAGAGAATAATTATTATTCAAGTATGTAATTATGTGAGCTTATTGTATTAAATGAAATATTTAATTAAGCATGATGATGTTATTTAATTAATTTAATTATTAATTAGAGAGTTAATAATTTGACATTATTTATTAATGAGAAAATTATTATGTGACTATGTGAATTTATGAGAAATTATTATATTTTATTTAAAGTAAATTAAATAAGATATTGATTTATTTTATGAAGGAGTGTGACATTAATTAAACTATATGATAAAGCTTTATTAAATTAAATGGTTTTGAAATCTATTAAGACTAAGCCAAAACATGGCCTTAGTAGGGGAGTTAGAGAGATTAACCCATGATTGGGTTAATGACCCATCACTGCGTCGATTCTTCTCCTTTAATTATCGTAGGCGTCTTTTTCTTTTATTCATTAATTGCCTAAGTACAGAGATATGAGAGAGAGAGATTGAGAAATTCAAGAGAGAGAGAGGAGGATTTTTGTGAACTTTGATTGATTGAAGAAAAGAATCTAAGCCCTATATATATATACTTTATTCTGGGGTAATCTCTCCTCCCAAATTCTATATTTCACGTATTCAAGTTTTGATAAAAATGGCTTTCACAGTTTTCGTAAAGCCTCGTGATTGAGAAAGGAGTAATATTTATGAGTTATTTATGGGTTTAAGATGTATATATATATATATATATATATATATATATATATATATGCATGATTCCATATCATCGGTTTCATAATATTACATCGTATATGATTTCTACAAAATTACAGAGTATGGGTTTTGGCCTTATGGCCTTATCGTGATATTTTATGTATTGATCGTATATTATCCTAAATTTTACACTCGTATATTATTATACATGTTGATCTGAAGAGACCAACTTTTAAATAAGCGGATTGATTGTTATAACGAATCAAGTAGTAGTAGTATCAATTTTCATGTTTTATTTTCAAAACCTTCAAGAACATCAAAGTCGGTGAAATTATAGATTTTTTAACTTTGTGATTATGTGTTTTAATGGGTTAAAACCATTCTATAAATGTTGGGTATTGTTTATGCATGAATTATAACATGTGGGTATGATTAATTTAGTGTAGTAGTAATTTAATTGGAGTTTTTTGGTTGTGTTACGCAATTTTGTGAATTTGCGAGCAGATTTCTACTTTCGCATGCATATTTATCAACATGACTTAAGTCATATGTCATGCATGCCCATAAGTGCTGGTAACGCGTACAAAGCCATGCATGCGCCCATACCTTAAGAACCTAAGTATAAGCGTGGGCATGGCAGCCACTCTCTGAGAAATGGTCCGAAATGTAATTTTTAAAGTGTTTAAGTCTAATGATGTATTGTTAACTTAATGTAATGAACATGTAAACATGTTAGAAGTATAATGAGATGTAAAATAGATGTTTAACATGTAAATAACATAATTACATGTGGATTAAATTATTGAATACATAATTAGCTTGTTATTCATGATGTGTAAATTATGTGACAAAGTAGTAAATTAACTAAGTATAGTTAATAATCAAAGTAGACAAAGAGAATGAGTTTATGATGATTAGTTAAGTTATAATTAAGCTTTGGTATTGTGAATGTGAATGGTATGTAGGATTAAATTCAAAGAGCGTGCTTAGTTAAAGTGTAATCTCTACCTTGCGAGGCAAGTTTTCTAACCCTACTTGTCATTATTGTTCAAGTTTATTATTTACCTCGAGTAAATTATCATTACTATTATTCAAGTTCAAATGTTATATTAAAGATTGATTATCTTTTCAAAAAGCATGATTGAGTTATACAATAATTGTCCTATTGTATACTTCTTGAGATTATTATTCAATTTGAATATCATTATTATTGAACCTTATTAGACTAGCGAACCCTTATTGATTGACTAGTCCATAGTTGATAAGCGTTCTAAATTTGAGAACCCTTGATGAATTATCAAACCAAACTTCCTTTAGTGCGGACTCGAATGTCAAAATGAGATGAACAAACCTGCAAAAGGATTTACTTATCGTTAGCGTTAAGATATTGTGCGCAGATATGGTACTAAGAAATTTGATCCCCAAAAAATGCAGTAGAAAGGTCCATAGTCTTATATATTATTAAAGGTTTCAAGTATAACCCTTGATAACCTAGGACATAGTTCAAGGTCTTATGACCCTCGAATTCTTTTGATTCTTGTTATTCATTCTTGATTCAAAAGTTGAGCTTTTATTCGAGATGTCTTTGATTTACTCGCATGTTATTATCTTGTTATTTCATTATTATACTTGTGGGCAATAGTGCTCACTCTTGCTTAATAATAACATTGCGATTAAGAACGAAAGAAGCGATGAACCTTCCACTAGTAAAAAAGCAAGGCAAAGTTAGCAAATGATGAAGACTTGTTATTTTATTTGATGATGTATTTATGTTAGACTTGAGTTAATGATGTTGTTTAAGACTTTATTATTTATATTTCCATACAGATGTTTAAGGTTAGTTTAACTTTGGGATTATGTTTATGATTAGGATGTTGTAACCCTATAAAGGGAAGATTTTATTTCTATCTATTGCATGGTTTGCATTTATTATGGGTAGATAGATAGATGATATTTATCTGATGAACACCAAATCCCGTGGAATTGAAGTACGGATTTGGGGGTGTCCAAGTTAGTATCAAAGTTGTAGGTTATGAACCTTAGGTGGGGAACAACCTTAGGTAGTAGCCTTATAGAAAGAAGATAGTGATGGAAAACTCTTATCGAGTTATAAGAAATGAATTTATGTAATTCATTGAAGATAATAAAAGACCTTATGTGTTTATGTGTTAAAGTATCGTTAGATGATACGACTTAGTAACTAAAACTTAAAATTTTTTGTTGTCGGGATGTGAATGTTGGAGAAGCTAGTCAAGTGGGGAGGAAGAACCCGTGTATTTTGTTGTCAGTACTTATAGTACCCTGGGGAGGAGGACCCCGTGTACCTATAAATGCCAAGAGGAGGAGGAGCCCGAGACATTCATGTCGTTAGGGGGAATTATTTGTGTGAGAGAGGAATCATCTCCATTGATCCAGTTGTTGGTCGGGAGCATGAACACGAGGCCGATCTGAGGAGGATCACGAGGGAGAATTTGTTGAGGAAGAGGAAGAGGAAGAAGAGGAGTTACCACGGTACACCATTGATCTTTGAGATGTATGACACGTTATCTGAGTATAGCGTGGAGTTCTGAGATGAGGTCAGGATTTGGTGGGCGGCGGTTATTGACATATTACTCAGAAGAGAAGGAGAGGAGATTTTGACTCTTCACTCTCTCATTGGGAAATGTAGAATGGGATTTGGTCCATGAGAAAGGTCAAGCGAAGATAAGACCAGGAGATAGAAAGTTGAAGAAGGGCTGAAGGAAACCTCAGAAAATTTGAACATATAGAGAGGAAGGTGGGTAAGAGAGAAGAATCGCGTCGTCGGTGATCGTGCGAGAGGATGATAGTCGTGCAAAGAAAGCGAAGATTGGGGAAAGCGTACTCTACACTTAACAAGGCGATGAATGAGACCCAAGATCGAGTTTTGAGGTACCCAATCCGATTCGAAGGACTACCATTGTACATGATGGATCGCGAGGACGATGCATCGCATCTTAGAAAGAGGGCGTAGCAAGGCTAATCGGTACCTTGGCCAAGCGGTGATATGATTTATTTAATTATGTGAAGAACTTAATTAGTTTTTTAGATGTAAATTACGGCGTGTTTATGAGCGAAAGAATATTTGAATGTTTTAAATCACATGGATTCTTTATTCGAGGATAGTTGATGTAAATAGCGATTATCTTTATCGTTTAATGTTAAAACTTTGATTTGAATGCAAATATATCAAGTTGTTTGAGATGATGTGTTAAGTGATATGTTAAATTGTTGAGTAATGCCTTAACTATTTAGAGAAATAAATAAAGTTCTAATAAGCGTTTATTTAACGAAAAAAATGCATGAGGAGAAAACAACAACGTCGGCCGGCTCGGGAAAAGTCGACCAATAATAACAATAATGCCAACGCAAATCCCGTTCAGTGAGTTAGTTAACTTCTTATTTGGAGCAATGAATAATCAACCTCAAGCTCCACCAAACACAACGTTTAAAGACTTCAAGGCGGTGGGACCGCTTGAGAGTTCAAAGGTTCCATGAACCCAATCGAGGCTCAAACGTGGGTTATGGAAATGGAGAAGGTTTTCGACGTTGCTAGGGTTAGAAGACGAGAAGACCGCTTTTGCAACGCGTTTATCTTTGAAGTGCGAGGCTAGCTCTTGGTGGCAAGCAAACAAAAAGTGCGAGGAGGTGAAGGTGTAATTACGTGGGAGAGATTTAAAGAGATGTTTTGAAATGTATTTCCCAACTAGTTCGCGAGAATCGGATGGAAGTTCAATTTTAGGAATGAAGCGAGGAAATATAAGTGTGTACGACTATGCGGCTAAATTCAACGAGTTAGCGAGGTTACGCCCATGTATCAAGTTCACACGGATGAGAGAGAAAGGCGAGGAAGATTGAACAAGGACTAAAGCCTTGGGTGTCAACAAGGTATCAATGTTTGAGATAAACACGTTTCTTTGGAGTCTTTGGAAAAGGCCATCCTCATTTGAAGGAGGAAGCGATCACGGTGACCAAGTACAATCAAGAAGAAGAAGAAGAAGAAGAAGAGTGAAGGTGAAATTAATAATAAGGCCGGTGGAAGTGGCACGGGAGGTGGAAATTTCAATCGAGAAGAAAAGGTGGAGCGACGACTCATCATCGGGGAATCAACAAGGTAGTCGGAAGAAAAGAATCGAAGCATGCCGAGCTTGCGGGGAAAGCCCATCTGGGAGTTTGTATGAAAGGAAAAAGAGTGTGTTACAATTGTGGTCGGAAGGCCACATAGCACCCAGCTATCGCCCAAACCAAAGAAGGGTGCTTGTTTTACTTGTGGTTGAAGGACCATCTGGCAAGAGATTGTCCCAAGAAGGGATCGGGAGGGTCGGGATCGAGGGAGAAAGCAGGAAATAACGGTGGAAATGCCTTAACCATCAGGACCAACCGCAACAAACCCGGCCAAGCCCTTGGGACTTTCAACGTGGCGGTGTGCAAGATGCGATTCGATCCGTGATGTGGTGTCGGTATCATTCCGATCAATAAAATTAATGCTTATGTTTTATTTGATTTAGGTGCTACTTGTTCCTTTATATCAGATGATTTTGCCAAGAATTTAGATTTGCCTAAGAATGAATTGGATTACCCCATGAACATAGAAATTGCGAATAGAGAAATAATCCACATTAAATGCGTACATAAGAAGCGTAGAGTGGATATTAAGGGTAATATCATGAGCGTAGATCTTATCCTATTCGACTTGGGAATTTTGCGTTATTTGGGAATGGATTGGTTATTCAATTACGGGTTTGTAATTGATTGTCAAAAAAAGCGTATTAACCTTATGACAAATCGTCAAAGGTTGTATTTTATAGTAGCAAGTCGCCTAAACAAGCGAGTTGTCGGCGATGATGCGAGCCGAAGTTATTAAAGACAATTTGTGTAGGATACTTAGCTTACATAGTCGACGATCGAAAAGAGAATCAGAAGGTAGAAGAAATCCGATTGTGAGGGACTTCGTCGACGTATTTTCAGACGATTTACCGGGACTTCCACGGGAGAGAGGTAGATTTCGTGATCGATTTGGCGCCGGAGGCGCTCAATATCGAAGGCACCATCTACCGAATGGCACCGGTAGAGATGAAAGAATTAATGGTACAACTACAAGAATTGTTGGACAAGAAGTACATTCAACCGAGCGTATCAGTGGGGGCGCGGTGGTGTTGTTTAAAAAAAAAAGAAGGATGGATCGATGCGACTCTGCATTGACTCTGAGAGAACCGAATAAGGTCACGATTAAAAATAGATATCCATTACTGAGGATCGATGACTGTTTGATCAATTGAAGGGAGCGAGATACTTTTCAAGATAGACTTGAGAAGCGGTTATCATCAATGATTGAAGGTGAGGCGGAGGATGTCTAGAAGGCGGCGTTGAGAAGCGATATGGTCACTATGAATTTTTAGTAATGTCGTTTGGTCTAACGAATGCTCCTATAGCATTTATGGGACTAATGAACGGTGTGTTCAAGCCGTTTTTGGACAAATTCGTGGTGGTATTTATAGATGACATTTTGGTATATTCCAAAACCAAAGAAGAACACGAAGAACATTTGAGGTTAACGTTGGAAGTATTGAGAAGGGAGAAGTTGTACGCTAAATTTTTGAAATGCGAATTTTGGATTGAGCGAGTACAATTTCTTGGTCACGTGATCGATAAAAATGGAATTTCGGTAGATCCATCAAAAGTAGAAAGCCGTGATTAAGCGGGATCGGTAGAGAACGCGCCGTCGAAGTAAGAAGTTTTCTTGGATTAGCGGGATATTATAGAAGGTTCATACAAGACTTTTTCAAGATCGCAACTCAGATTCTTGAATTTAACTCGAAAAGTTTGTGAAATTTGTTTGGACGGATAAGTGTGAGAAAGTTTTCAAGAATTGAAGAAGAGGTTTAGTCACGACACTGTGTTATCTCTTAGGATGATATGAGGAAATTTTGTTGTTTATAGTGATCGTCGTCGCATAAAGGACTTGGTTGTGTGTTTGATGCAAAAAGCAGAAAAAGTCATTGCGTATGCATCACGACAATTGAAGGATTACGAGAAGGATATCGACCCATGACTTGGAGTTAGCTGCAGTTGTTTTTGCTTTGAAAATTTGGAGGCACTATCTCTACGGGGAGAAGTGTGAAATATATACGGACCAAAGTGTAAAATATATTTTTTACGGAAGGATTTGAATATCGTCAAAGAAGATGGTTGGAATTAATTAAGGATTACGATTGTGAGATTTTTTATACCATCCGGGTAAAAGCAAATGTAGTTCTTAAGCGCCTTAAGTAGAGAAAGGGTCGTGAGAAATTGATGATGTTAAGCTGCTCGGGAGGAGCTAATTTAGAAATGGAGAAAGCTGGAGTTAGAGGTGAAGTATCCTATGGAAATTGATGAGAAGCTATTTGGATGCAATCTGGTACAACTCTCTCTTGGATAAAGTTAAGGAGGCTCGACTTGGGGATGAAGAATGTAAAAAGGTGACAAAGAAGATATCTGAAGGAGGCGAGGCAAGATTTAAGATGGATAAGGAAGGAATCTTTGAGATTTGAGAGTAGAATTTGGGTACTGCTTGATCTAAGAGATTAAAGAAAGATATTTTGAGCGAGGCTCATAGTTCACGATATTCGATTCACCCTAGTAGTACCAAGATGTATCAAGATCTTGACAACATTTACGGTGGCCGAATTTGAAGCGTGATGTTGCAGAATGTGTTGCCAAGTGTCTGACCTGTCAGAAAGTGAAAGCGGAACATCAGAGACCGAGTGGATTGCTACAACCGTTAGAGATCCCAGAATGGAAATGGGAACATATTACAATGGACTTCGTGGTTGGCCTTGAAGCGACTCGAGAAAGGCTACTGACGTAGTATGGGTTATCGTTATGAAGTGACGAAATCCGCACACTTCCTTCGATCAAAATAAGATTCAACTTAGATCGGTTAGCGAGGTTATCGTAAAAGAGATTGTTTTGAGACACGGAGTTTCGGTATCAATTGTTTTGAGATAGGGATCGCTTCACATCAAATTTTTGGAAGCGTCTTGAGGAATGCATGGGTGCATGCAATTGCGAATGAGTCTGACTTATCACCCTCTCAAAGCAGAATGATGAGTGAGAGAACGATTCAAACATTAGAAGATATGCTAAGAGCCTATGTGATGGACTTTAAAGGAAATTGGGATGATCACCTACCATTAGTAGAGTTCGGCTACAACAACAGTTACCACGCTAGTATTGGCATGCTGCCTTACGAAGCGTTATCTGTGGAGAAAGTGCGAGAACTCCACTTTCTTTTGGGATGAAGTTGGTGAAAGACAATTGCTAGGGCGAATTAGTACATGAGACGGCGAAATAGTCAAAGTGATCAGAACACGGTGGTAGCGGCTCAAGATCGACGGAAGAAATCTGTTGATCCACATCGTAAAAATATCGAGTTTGAATCGGTAGTTATGTTTTCTTGAAGGTCTCTCCTGGAAGGGAAGATCGAGTTAGGAAGAAAAGGAAATTGAGCCCAAGATTTATTGGACCCTTTGAAGTATTGAGAAGAATCGGAGAAGTTCATGCGTCTGAGGTAGCCTTACCTCCATCACTCGAGAATGTCCACAGCGTCTTCCATGTTTACGTATTACGACCCTACAAAGCCGATTACAAGCATGTAATTGAATATGAACCCCTACATTTTTTGAGAAAGACTTATCTTACGAAGAAATTCTGTCAAAATTGTCGTAAAAAAGAACAAGTTCTCAGAAATAAAGTTATACCTTACATTAAGGTAATTTGGAGGAACCACAATATTTGAAGAAGCTACGTGGGAACTCGAAGAGAATATGATGAAGAATTACCCTCATTTATTTACTTAATTATGTGTATAGCGATTACGGGGACAGAATCTTTGTAGGGGGGGGGGGAGAATGTAGCAGGTTGAATTTATTGAGTCGTGATTACGAGGGACGAGAATCCTTTTAAGGGGGAAAGATGTGATGAGCGAGATTTTGTAAATTAATTTTAATATTTATTGAATTAAATAAATATTTTTGATGATTTAATTATTAGATTAAATAATTAATTGATCAATTGTGGTAGATTAATTTAATTATATGTGTTACATTTATTAAATTAATGTAGAGAATAATTATTATTCAAGTATGTAATTATGTGAGCTTATTATTGAATTAAATGAAATATTTAATTAAGCATGATGTTATTTAATTAATTTAATTATTAATTAGAGAGTTAATAATTTGACATTATTTATTAATGAGAAAATTATTTATGTGACTATGTGAATTTATGAGAAATTATTATATTTTATTTAAAGTAAATTAAATAAGATATTGATTTATTTTATGAAGGAGTGTGACATTAATTAAACTATATGATAAAGCTTTATTAAATTAAATGGTTTTGAAATCTATTAAGACTAGCCAAACAAACAAGGCCTTAGGGGAGTTATAGAGCGATTAACCCATTGATTGGGTTAATTGACCACCAATCGCGTCGATTCTTCTCCTTTAATTATCGACGCGTCTTTTCTTTTTTTATTATTATTCCTAAGTCTACAGAAAGATAGAGAGAGAGAGATTGAGAAATTCAAGAGAGAGAGTTGAGGAGGATTTTGTGAGAACTTCGGTGATTGAAGAAAGAATCTAAGCCTATATATATATATACTTTATTCTCGGGGTAATCTCTCCTCCCAAATTCTATATTTCACGTATTCAAGTTTTGATAAAAAAATGGCTTTCACGAGTTTTACGTAAAGCCTACTGTGATTGAGAAAGGAGTAATATTTATGAGTTATTTATGGGTTAAGATGTATCAAATCATATATATTATATATATATATATATATATATGATTCCATATCATATCATTTTTCATAATATTACATCGTATATGATTTCTACAAAATTACAGTATGGGTTTTGGCCTTATGGCCTTATCGTGATATTTTATGTATTGATCGTATATTATCCTAAATTTTACACTCGTATATTATTATACATGTTGATCTGAAGAGACCAAACTTTAAGCGAAGCGGATTCGGTGTTATAACGAATCAGTAGTATCAATTTTCATGTTTTATTTTCAAAACCTTCAAGAACATCAAAGTCAGTGAAATTATAGATTTTTAACTTTGTGATTATGTGTTTTAATGGGTTAAAACCATTCTATAAATGTTGGGTATTGTTTATGCATGAATTATAACATGTGGGTATGATTAATTTCGTGTAGTAGTAATTTAATTGGAGTTTTTTGGGTTGTGTTCCGCAATTTTTATGAATTGCGAAAGCAGTTTCTATTTCATGCGTCATGTCCATGCCCTTTCAACCAGTATAGCCATCCCATAGCCATGCATCAGCACCAGCATGCCAGTATGACATGTCCGCGCATGTATGCATAGAAGACCTAGTATAAGCGTGGTATGCATGGCATTACCTCTCTCGAAGAATGGTCGAGAAATGTAATTTTTAAAGTGTTTAAGTCTAGCGATGTATTGTTAACTTAATGTAATGAACATGTAAACATGTTAGAAGTATAATGAGATGTAAAATAGATGTTTAACATGTAAATAACATAATTACATGTGGATTAAATTATTGAATACATAATTAGCTTATTATTCATGATGTGTAAATTATGTGACAAAGTAGTAAATTAACTAAGTATAGTTAATAATCAAAGTAGACAAAGAGAATGAGTTTATGATGATTAGTTAAGTTATAATTAAGCTGGTATTGTGAATGTGAATGGTATGTAGGATTTAATTCAAAAAAGCGCGTGCTTAGTTAAAAAGTGTAATCTACGCATGCGAGGCAAGTTTCTAACCTACTTGTCATTATTATTGTTCAAGTTTATTATTTACCTCGAGTAAATTATCATTACTATTATTCAAGTTCAAATGTTATATTAAAGATTGATTATCTTTTCAAAGCATGATTGGTTATACAATAATTGTCCTATTGTATACTTCTTGAGATTATTATTCAATTTGAATATCATTATTATTGAACCTTATTAGACTAGTGACCCTTATTGATTCGACTAGTCCATAGTTGATAAGCGTTCTAAATTTGAACCCTTGATGAATTATCCAAACCAAACTTCCTTTAGTGCGGACTCGAATGTCAAAATGAGATGAACAACCCTGAAAGGATTTACTTATCGTTAGCGTTAAGATATTGTGCACGAGTATGGTACTAGGGTGATCCCCTAAATGCGAGTAGAAAGGTCCATAGTCTTATGGTATTAAAGGTTTCAAGTATAACCCTTGATAACCTAGGACATAGTTCGAGGTCTTATGACCCTCGAAATTCTTTTGATTCTTGTTATTCATTCTTGATTCAAAAGTTGAGCTTTTATTTGAGATGTCTTTGATTTACTCGCATGTTATTATTATTGTTATTTCATTGTTATACTTGTGGGCAATAGTGCTCACTCTTGCTTAATAATAACATTGCGATTAAGAACGAAAGAAGCGATGAACCTTCCTTTAGTAAAAGCAAGGGCAAAGTTAGCAAATGATGAAGACTTGTTATTTTATTTGATGATGTATTTATGTTAGACTTGAGTTAATGATGTTGTTTAAGACTTATTGTTTATATTTTCATTACGAGATGTTTAAGGTTAGTTTAACTTTGGGATTATATTTTTTATGATTAGGATGTTGTAACCCTATAAAGGGAAGATTTTATTTCTATCTATTGCATGGTTTGCATTTATTATGGGTAGATAGATAGATGATATTTGTCTGATGAACACCAAATCCCGTGGAAGGGGTGCCCTCCTCTCGAACCTTTCAGTTTTCAAATGATAACCCTTTGGTAAGTCTATCTTGGAAAATACTTCGCACTACCTTATCTAAATATGGCTTGATCAAAAGGTCAAGTCTATCCTTGGCAAATGGATATTTATTCTTAACGCCGCCTTTGGTATGCCTCCTCTCGCACTTTCAATTGATGATAACCCCGATATCTATCGAAAAATACTGAGCCTTCAGCGGTTGATCAAAAGATCCATCTGGCAATGGATATTTATTCTTAATTGTTATTTCGGTTCAACGATAGTCGATACAAGAGCCTCATCGCTGCTCCCCAAGGAGACACACTTGGCCGAATGTAACCCTTATCTAGCAACTCTTGCAATTGTATCATCAATTCCTTCATTTCCACTAGCGCCATACGATATGAGGCTTTTGAAATCGGTGTCGTTCCTGGTGCTAAGTCTATTACGAATTCGATTTCTCTGTTTGGCGGAAGACCAGGCAGCTCGACTGGAAACACATCTTGAAAATCTTTGACTATCAATATATTCTTCATTTCCACTCCCTTTTTCTGAGTATCTACTATATAGGCCAAATAACCTACACATCATTTCTTTAATAATTTCTTGGCCTGCATCATCGTAAGGAAACACGATTGCTTGAGCGATGAGCTACCATAAAACACTACCTTAGATTGATTTGAAATCTGAACGTTCACACTCTTCTCTTGATAATTGATTATCGTAGCGTGGCTGGATAACCAATCCATTCCTAATATCACATCAAACTCTCCCAGTCTAATCAGAATTAAGTCTACCTTCAGTTTATGACCTCTAATTATTGCACAACAGTTTCGGTAAACAGACTCTACGGGAATTACTTCCTTATTCGCAATCTCTATGTTCAACGAATTTTTTAAGCGTACATGGGGTATGTTTAGTTGTCTAGCAAATTCTTCCGACACAAAGAAATAGGTAGCACCCGAATCAAACAATACATATGCATTTATATTATTGATTGGGAGATTACCTGACACCACGTCCTTTGCGATCCGCTGCGTCTTGGATATCATGTTAAAGGTTTGAGGCAATCGATTCGATTGATTGCGTTGGTCCGCCGATCATCAGCTTGCTACCCCCTCCCTGTTGGCCGCTTCCTCCGCTGCCACCCTTCTTTGGGCAATCCTTGATTTGATGCTCAGTTGAGCCACATGCGAAACATCCCTTGATCTTTTTTGGTTTTGGGCAGTTAGGTGAAATGTGCCCTTCGTCATAGCGATTAGAGCAGAGCAGCTGCGCCCTTCCAAAGACTCCCTTGATGGTTCCTCCCACATTTCGAGCAAGCTTCACTTCTTTTCTTAAACCCTCCTTGATAACCCTCTGACTGACTGATGTTTCGATTGTTGGTATTGTTGTTGTTGTTGTTGTTGTTGTTGCGGTTATCCCATTTCCTCTTTCCCAGATGGCTTCCACCATTACTACTCCCTCCACGAGTTTCTCCCCTAGCATTCTTATTCTTTTTCTCTTTGTTGTATTGGCTCAATGCCTTGCTACCTCCCTCAGTAATTATTGTCTTCTCCAATAATGTGGCGAACGAGTCGATTTGAAGGACCGACACCTTGTTGAACAACCAAGGTTTTAGTCCAAGTTCGAAGCGTCGAGATTTCCTTTCTTCAGTGTCTACTTGATGTGTTGCAAATCATGCGAGTTCATTGAACTTGGCTGCATACTGTGTCACTGTCATCTCCCTTTGTTTTAGTTCTAGAAACTTTACCTCCATCCTATTCTTCATGCTCTTGAAGAAGTAGTTCTCAAGAACAAAGTCTTAAACCTTTCCTGTGTTACGCCCCTTCTCCGCCCTCTGTTGATTTGCTTCCCACCAAAGAGTTTGCTTCACCCTCATCATATATGTAGCGAACACGGTTTTCTAGTCTTCACCCACACAAGCAATGGCGAAGGCTTTCTCCATTTCCTTGATCCACGTTATGCTTACGATAGGATCCAGAGTACCCATGAATTCGGAGGTCCTACACTCTTAAAGTCCTTGAAGTTTCATGTACCGAGCTACTTGGGGAATTGGTGGTACTGGTTCATTTCTTCCCCTAAGAGCCTCCCCTAACAAATCTACAAGCCTCTGAATGAGATCTACTTGTCCTCTCTCATCATTAACAGACTCTTCCGGTGCAGTTAATCTATGTCTGGGCGGCATTTTCTACATCACAAAACTTCAATTTTTATTATCTAATTATATTACTTAAACAATTCTCCATAAAAGGAATAAGATTTCATAATACATTTCGGAATAAGATCATTTATATTCATATGCCAAATTGTTACAATTACATGATTATCTCTAGCATACTTCTATAAATGACACCACATATCCCCTAATATCACAAAAGACAGGGACAACACCAACATAATACCCAACTAACATAATCAAAAGTTTGGGGTTCACAACTATCTCATATCGTACACAAAAGACTGAGATACAATAACAGGTTATACATCACGAAATGAAATACTATACTACTAACTTCTAATGCCTAGGCTTAATCTAGCATTCCGCGCTCCACAGCGCTCTGGTACTCCTTCTGGGTGATGTGCGCCACCAAATCTCGGTGCTGGGTAGTGATTTACCCCATCAATCAGCCTCTCCATGGCCGTGCGCACCGCATAGCCCATCCTGTTAATCTTCCTCCTTTTGCACCTCACCTCATCTTCTAGATCGTTAGCCCTATCATTGGCACCTTCCCACTTCTCCTCGAAATGGATCCTGTGAGACCCCAGATTTTATCAATAAAGATTTAAATTTTGTTGAAATAATTTTTTAATATTATGGTGTGAATTTAAGATAATATTATAGTTGTGGGTAGTATTTATAAATTTTGCAAAGTATGCAAGTGGTTATATTATATTCGATTGGTCTGGGAATATTCGGTTTAAAGGGGAATATTCGCATAACTACCAATCATTGGTGGACCTCTATTAATAGAATTATCATTTGATTGAGAAAACGACAAAAATATTTTATTGAAATAACGGCGGAAGTTTTACCGTGGTTACCGTTGAACTACTCAAGAGTAAAAGTACAAGAATACGTGTGGTTGCATAAGTAGTACACCAGATTGATTATCGATGCTTATGTGAGAAGTCACTCGGTTTGATTCCATTATTGTCGATTAATAATATGAATTATTATAGCGATAATGACGTTTTGTTTTATTCGTATTATTAACGTAATAAAATGTAAACATCTTTTATATAAAATAGAATACTTTATTAAAGTTATTCTATAAATAGAATATATTATATTTTATTACGCATAGTGTTGCATAGTGTTTTGCATAGTGTTTTACATAGTATTGCATAGTGTTTGCATAGTAAAATGTTTTTATATAAATAGAATATATTATATTTTATTTAAAAGATTTTTCTTTAAATATGTAATCACGATTAAAGTAAATCAATCTGGACCGCTCATGGATTAGTTACTATGCATTCCATTTTCCTATAAAAGAAGCTCATTCCTTCATTATTTTCTTACTTAATTCATTGAAACTCTAGAGAGAGAAATTATAGAGAGAAGTTTATATAGAGAAAATTATAGAAAGAAGAAGAGTATATCTCGCTACTTCACTACTTCTATATTCAGGTTCTTTTTACTAGTAAGGGGTGTTATTCTTTCTTCTTGAAGAGAACTTCATTATTCCATTCACTATTATTCATTGAATAACTCGTAAAAGTGGCATACCCTATACATAACCTCGTGATACGCGGATATACCCTATACTTGGTGAAATCCTTATGTTATTCCATCGCTTATTATTCATTGGAATAACTCAGATCATGGTTTACCCTATACTTGGTGACATTCTTCTATTATTCTCATTGGAACATCCTGTCATGCGTGTGTTTTACAGGACTGGTTAAAATCTTTATTATTCTCGTTGGAACATCCTCGCTCGTGTGTTTTTACAGGACCGGTTCCGCCTTTTTATCATTACGTTGGAATATCCTATCGTGTGTTTTACCGGATCCGGTTCCATCTTTATTATTCTGTTGGAACATCCCGCTCGATTGTGAATTTCACCGACTGGTTCCGTTATTATTATTTCGTTGAATAACTCGCTCATGCGAAGTACCGCATGCATGGTGATTTCTTTTGTTATTCCATTCTTTATTATACCCAGTTGGTTAAAACTTTGACTTCTATACTCCATGAAATTAGTAGAATATCCTTGATATTTGCGTTTTCATCCAAAGATCTTTTCATGAAAATATTCTTCCGATCATTCTTGAATTTAACTCTCTGAAAACGAAAGATCATGTTGATAATTTGGACGTTAATAATTCATGGATTAAATAATTCTTGAACTTGTTTTATTGAATTATTATGTCATTATCATCATCCTCATGTTATATTATGTTATCTTTTGGCTTACGTGCATAGATGAACTTAGTATGATTATGACCGAGGATCATTCGGTATAATCATGACTTGATATAAATGATGTGACAAAAGTCCTCAAATGGCTCGTAATGCGTTGATGGATAGTTTTTGGTATGATTATGACCGGGGTGATTCTAAGATAGTCATGACCATTGATAACTTGATGAAAATCCTTGACCAGGTGGTACGTGGATGATTAGATGTGGTGGTTTATTTATTGTCGAGTCTCACGATAAAAATTGATGAAAACCTTTTAAAACCTAAAAGATAGTAGACTTTATTCTCTACTTGACTCTTTTAATGGATTGCTTATTCACCGCAGCAGATTAAACTGGTTGTCTATTGTATTTTATCGGTTTAACATTGTTGAAGGCTAATGATAATTTATTCTCGCATTATCTTAGTCATAATATTTCTTCTTGGGCTAGTTGAGCTCACCTTTCTTTCACCGTTTCTCTTCGTGAAATGAGAACATATAGCCTGGACGAGCCTGGGAACGTAAGTAATGGTCCAGAGGATAGCATTAGTAGTCCTCACTATTCGTGAAATAGTGTGATAATAGTTGTAATGAGGACTCCTTTTGAGTTTGTATAATATCTAGTAGACAATATTTGTATTCAAACTCATAGTTTATGTCGTATTGAACACGACAGTTAGGTTAGTAAGTTGTATTTGAATTTATGTATCATGTAAGTGGCGACTCAAGATGGGTGACGATACCTAATTTTGGGGCGCGCCACAGTTGGTATCGAGCTTAGGATATGATCCCTGCTAAGATGTGAGAATAGTACTAGGAGGGAGAGACGGGAATTCCTTCGCTAGTATGACCTACCTAAATTTATTTGGTATTTAATTGGTCGGTCAGAGTATAGGGATAATATGTGATATGTTAATTAACCCTTATTTTATGGCAGTATTTGAAAATGGCATCTGAAAATGCTGAGATAAGCAATGAAGCACATGAGAGTGTTGATTCAGCTCAAACAAAAGGTAACGACCAATAACACGATAATAATCATACTGGTGGCGACGGCTATCAGAACAATGTTAACCATCGTGGGGGAAATTATCATGTCAAGAATGGTAACTACTTCGGTGGTAATCATGGCAAAGATAATTGAAGTGGAAATTGCAAGAAGAGAAGGTCATTTAGCTCAATTTTATTATGCACCAAAGTCAAGTCTAGCTGGGACGGTGGCACCAAAGGTGGATATGGACAAAACAAAGTCGTTGGTTTTAGGAAGTGCATTTTTCATGACTTCTCAAAAAAGCGAGTAAACCGAACGAAGTTAGCAGCGGGTTAGTTATTTATAAATTCATGTAAGTCTATACCTTATAAGATACCGATTCTACCCATTATTTTATCTCTCTTGCTTGCGTTCAACGCTTAAATTTGACTCAGGAGAAGTTAGACTTTGACTTATTGGTTGAAACTTCGTTAGTAGAAACCTTCGCGTTACCTCCAATCGTTTATTAATCTTGTTGTTTCAAATAAACACTTTCACGCTACTGTCGATCTTATCTCTTTGAAAATACTTGCCTTTGAGGTAATTTTTGAAAACGATTGATTAACTATTCATTATTCTTTTTGTAAGGTTGTTAGCTTTCATATTCCTAACCAACCTGTTATATACTAATTCAAAGTAACCAAATCCTAAAGTTAATCAACGTTATATCAAGCTATAAGTAAAGAGCCCGATCCTTTCGTTGTTGACTTCCTTGTGTGGAATGCACCGCCGGACTTTTGTGTAGGCGACGTCGTGGATCAAGATGGCAAGTTAATAGGTATCATTGTGAGGTGATATCGTGTTAAGGGATAGAAGTCACAGTTGGTATTAATGTGACGTACTATCCAAGTCTTGGAAGAGAGTAATGATTTTGAATGATATTTCTATCATTAATAAATTTCTTGGCGTATTCTTGAAGACTTCCTAGCCTACCCTAGAGCGTGAAATCGAATTTTGTATTGACCCAAAGACAAAACCCATTTCTTAAACCCTCAAATATTTCTTCAACTAAAAGGATCTGCATTACGTGGATTATGATGAAAGTCATAATAAAAGTATAGAACTAATAAAAATCATGGGTATATGAAGTATTAGTAAGTTTTATGATGAGTTATGTTGGTTAGTATATGAAAACATGAAAGTTTCTTAGAAATCACAAAGAGTTGAAAATCGATTTTAGTGAAAAACGTAACATGAAATTCAATTGACCATATCTCCTGTTATATTTTGAATTTTGAATGTGGTCAAGTCCTAGAGTTAGATCTATGAGTTACCTAACTAATCCAAGTGGAATTACTGGAAAAGGTGTTGTAGATTTTGTGTGGACTGATTTTAGCAAAGGAGTGCAAAGCTGCAAAAACCGAAAAAGCTTCGCCATGATTTTAGAGAGGCTGTTTCGGCCACTTAAATTATGAGAAAAATTCTGGCCTTTTGGGACATGAAATTATATGGTATAAAGTACCTCCTGTCCAAAAAATGAGCTCATTCTCGACTTAAAATGAGCAAGTTATGACTATTTCAATATTTAGGTTTTTCCGACGAAAAACGCTATAACCCGAGTTCTATAACTCCGATGACCATGAAATTTAAACTGGAAGCTCATGTTAACATGTGTAAGGTCCTGCCAAGATTTGGAAATTTTTGGAGTTAAACTTGAGGTAGCTAATTTCTTAAGGAATTAAGTGGAAATTGATTTTTAAAAAATAGTAAATGAATTTTAAAAATTCGAGAAAAATATATTTTCATTATGGGACTATATTATGCTAAATCCCAGAAAAGAAATATTTTTGGGGCTGATTTGGTATTTTCATGAAAATAGTTTAATTTGAACATATGAGTTAAATATGTTATGTGAAGTAACAAAGTTGAAAATAGGATTTTATGGCTAGAGAATCCTATATAGAGTATATGCATATTTTTTGATGAGGGATTTGATAATTGGTGATGATATTTTATGAGTATGACATTTTTGAATGATTAAATGCATTATATGGTAAAGCGTAAACAATTAAGATAAATTATTTATAAATTTAAGAAGTGATTAAAATATTGTTATAATATTAATGATATTAGATTATGAGATTATTAAGTGATTGAAAATATGGGGATATTCTTGAATCCTGGATAAATTATATTATAAATGTTTAATATTTATCCTTTATCTCATTTGATTGATTCTTTATATCATTATCCTCATGCTTATATTATGTTGAAAGTCATCTCGTGGCTCTGTTGATGGACTTGGTATGATGATTATGACTGTGGATTGTTTCGGTATAATCATAATCAGTAAATGAATACACAATTATCTTTGGCCGTAGTGCATGGATAATTTGTGGTCGTGATACTAATGAATACACAATTATCTTTGGCCGTAGTGCATGGATAATTGTGGTCGTGATACTTAATGAATACACAATTATCTTTGGTAGTAGTGCATGGATAATTTGTGGTCGTGATACTAATGAATACACGATTATCTTTGGTCAGTAGTGCATGGATAATTCGTGGTCGTGATACTAATGAATATCCTTGGCACAGTAGTGCGGGGATGATTCGATGATATGGATTAATTATTGAAATTTGAGTCTCAAAGAATGAAATATTAATTCATGGATGTGGTAAAAGTCATCTTTGGTCAGTAGTGCATTGATAGACTTGGTATGATTATGACCACGGATTATTCGGTATAATCATGGTAGTCAATTGAAAACACGAATATCCTTAGCAAGATGAGTGCATGGATAATTCATGGTTGTGATACTATTAAGTCGAGTCTCAAAAGTATTATTGGTTTTACAGTTGTATATCTTTGGCCTGTAGTGCAAAGATGAATTGTTAATGAATATCTTTGGCCGGATTGCAAAAATGAATTTAATGTTTTCGACGATAAAGGTATTCAAGGTATCCTCACCTCTTTATCATATCAGGTACGTACCCTAATTTCGAGGGCGAAATTCCATAAGGAGGGGAGATTGTGAGACCCCAGATTTTATCAATAAAGATTTAAATTTTGTTGAAATAATTTTTAATATTATGGTGTGAATTTAAGATAATATTATAGTTGTGGATAGTATTTATAAATTTTACAAAGTATGCAAGTGGTTATATTATATTGATTGGTGGGGAATATTGGTTTAGCGAGGAAATATTCGCATAACGGCTCAATCATTGGTGGACCCCACAATGTAATTATTGTCCGGATTGAGAAAATGACAAAATATTTTATTGAAATAACGGCGGAAGTTTTACCGTGGTTCTTGTTGAACTACTCAGTAGTAAAAGTACAACGAATACGTGTGGTTGCATAGTAGCACACCAGATTGATTATCGATGCTTATGTGAGAAGTCACTCGGTTTGATTCCATTATTGTCGATTAATAATATGAATTATTATAGCGATAATGACGTTTTGTTTTATTCGTATTATTAACGTAATAAAAAGCGAAACATCTTTTTATATAAAATAGAATACTTTATTAAAGTTATTCTATAAATAGAATATATTATATTTTATTATGCATAGTGTTGCATATAGTGTTTTGCGTAGTGTTTTACATAGTATTGCATAGTGTTTGCATAGTAAAATGTTTTTATATAAATAGAATATATTATATTTTATTTAAAAGATTTTTCTTTAAATATAGGATCGTCGATTAAAGTAAATCAATCTGGACCGTTCATGGATTAGTTACTATGCATTCCATTTTCCTATAAATAGAAGCTCATTCCTTCATTATTTTCTTACGAATTCATTGAAACTAGAGAGAAATTATAGAGAGAAGCTATAGAGAGAAAATTATAGTAAAAGAAGAAGAGTATACGCTACTTCACTACTTCTATATTCAGTTCTTTTACGGTAAGGGGTGTTATTCTTTCTTCTTGAAGAGAACTTCTGTTATTCCATTCACTATTATTCTGTTGGAATAACCTGTAAAAGTGGCATACCCTATACATAACCTGTATACGCAGCATACCCTATACTTGGTGAAATCCTTATGTTATTCCATTGCTTATTATTCTGTTGGAATAACCCTGTATACCCGGTTTACCTATACTTGGTGACATTCTTCTATTATTCTGTTGGAACATCACATACGTGTGTTTTACACCGGACCGGTTAAAATCTTTATTATTCTGTTGGAACATCACATCATGTGTTTTACACGGACTGGTTTCAATCTTTATCATTACATTGGAATATCCTATCGTGTGTTTTTTACGGATCAGGTTCCATCTTTATTATTCGTTGGAACATCGTCGATTGTGAATTTCACGACCGGTTCCGTTATTATTATTATTCTGTTGAATAACTCGTCTATCGCAAGGCACCGCATGCATGGTGATTTCTTTTGTTATTCCATTCTTTATTATACCCGGTTGGTTAAAACTTTGACTTCTATACTCCATGAAATTAGTAGAATATCCTTGATATTTGCGTTTCATCCAAAGATCTTTTCATGAAAATATTCTTCCGATCATTCTTGAATTTAACTCTCACTTAAACAAAGATCATGTTGATAATTTGGACGTTAATAATTCATGGATTAAATAATTCTTGAACTTGTTTTATTGAATTATTATGTCATTATCATCATCCTCATGTTATATTATGTTATCTTTGGCTTACGTGCATAGATGAACTTAGTATGATTATGACCAGGATCATTCTAAGTATAATCATGACTTGATATAAATGATGTGACAAAAGTCCTCAGTGGTATTGTAATGCGTTGATGGATAGTTTTTGGTATGATTATGACCGGGGGTGATTCGGTATAGTCATGACCATTGATAACTTGATGAAAATCCTTGACCGTGGTACGTGGATGATTAGATGTGGTGGTTTATTTATTGTCGAGTCTCAAATGATAAAAATTGATGAAAACCTTTTAAAACCTAAAAGATAGTAGACTTTATTCTCTACTTGACTTTTTAATGGATTGCTTATTCCACCGCAGCTTAAACCTGGTTGTCTATTATATTTTATCGGTTTTAACACTGTTCAAGGCTAATGATAATTTATTCGCATTATCTTAGTCATAATATTTCTTCGGGCTAGTTGAGCTCACCCTTTTCTTTCCTTTGTTCTCTTCGTGAAATGAGAACATATTTGGGACGAGTCTGGGGAACGAAGTAATGGTCCAGAGGATAGCATTAGTAGTCCTCACTATTCTGTGAAATAGTGTGATAATAGTTGTAATGAGGACTCCTTTTGAGTTTGTATAATATCTAGTAGACAATATTTGTATTCAAACTCATAGTTTATGTCGTATTGAACACGACAGTTAGGTTAGTAAGTTGTATTTGAATTTATGTACCATGTAAGTGGCGACTCAAGATGGGTGACGTATACCTAATTTTGGGGGCGTCACAGATCCTATCCATTACTTCCATCTCTAACTGAGTATGGAGAGCTTCCTTCTCTGTCTTCTCGCTCAACTCCCTCTGCTCCATCTCTTCCAACTTCCCTGCTAGTTCTATATTCCTAGCCACTTCCATGTGAAACAAGGTTCCCATCTGGATCCCTGCCTCCTTGCGGTGAGCAATCTCCACCTCCAACTCTTGCATCACTAACTTTCTCTGGTGGTCCTCGTCCCTCAGTTTTTGGAACTCAGACTCCCTCTCTCTAGCCTCATCCTCTAACTCCTCCACTTTGCATCCCAACTCTAGGATCTGCTCCTCATACTCTCCCAACATCCGATCCTCAAAAATAGTCTCGTCGGAGTCCTCCATAGGCTCCTCCTCCGGATCAGACTCCTCGGGTAGGGGCTCCATCTCATCCTCCTCGTCATCATTGTCGATAGGGGCTACTGCTAATATAGGCTCCGCTATCAATGGTGACTCAAATACCACGTGTATGTCACGCGGCTCCTCTTCTACTACTCGGCTAGGTCCTCCCATGTCAGTCATCCTACAATCACCAACATAAGACAAAATAAGCAACAATTCCATTAGAATGTTAAATAACATAAGTTCATTGTATAGATTGAAGTTATATTCTATAACATGCTAAGTCTCTCTCTATGAAAACTCTATATGAGTTTCATCCCTTTCTATCTTCTAAGTTCTCCTAAGTTATAATCTAAGGAATCTCTCTCCTAAGGTTTATAACTATAGCTTTGATACCGACATGTGACGCCACCAAAATTCGGACACCCATATCACGAATTCGGTGCATCACGTGCAACTTTGAATATCTTACTAAAATCATCAACAACAAATATAATTGAATAATTTACATTGATATAATATAAATATTCGCGTCCCAAGGTACCATAACCATTACTACAACAATCAAGTGATTAAACTTAATCATAATTAATCATCCTTAATACATCATAATAAGCATAACAATAATAATACTACTACTCTTAAAGGACTAAGCTATTCTGTAGCCTCGCCTTTCCCTTTCCGATGTAATCGCCATGCCTCGCTTTATCAGAATCGTGACGCCCCCAAAATTAGGTATACATCACCCATCTTGGGTCGCCACTTACATGGTATGTAAATTAAATACAACTTATTAACATAAGCGCCGTAGGTACAATACGACATAAACCGTGAGTTTAAATACAAATATTGTCTACTAGATATTATACAAACTCAAAAAAAGTCCTCATTACAATTATTATCACACTATTTCACATAATAGTGAGGACTACTAATGCTATCTTCGTAACCATCACTCGCTTTTCCGACTCGTCCCAAATATATTCTCATTTCAAGAGAACAAAGTGAAAGAAAGGGTGAGCTCAACTAGCCCAAGAAGAAATATTATGACTAAGATAATGCGTAATAAATTATCAATAGTCTTAAACAATGTTAAACCGATAAAATACAATAGACAACCGGTTTAAGCTGCAGCAATGAATAAGCAATCCATTAAAAGACTCAAGTAGAAAATAAAGTCTACTATCTTTTAGGTTTTAAAAGGTTTTCATCATTGTTTATAGTCGAGACTCAAACTTTAATAAATATTCCACATCATCGAATCACCCCCGTGACTACTCTGCCAAGGATATTTCTTTAGTATCACGACCACAATTATTCATGCACCACGGGCCAAGAATATTTGTGTATTCATTAATGGTCATGATCATGCCAACAATCGTCCATCAATGCACTACTACTAATCGAGGATTTTTATCACATCATTTGTAACATTACTACCATGATTACAACCGAATAGTCTCTCGGTCATAATCATACCAAGTCCATCTATGCACATGTGCCATGTATGACTTTCAAAAAAAAATATAAACATGAGGATGATGACAATGATATAAGAATTCAATAAAACAAGTTCAAGAATTATTTTATCCAGAATTATTAACGCCCAAATTGTCAACATGATACTCGTTTTGTAGAGTAAAATTCAAGAATGATCGGAAGAATATTTCCATGAAAAGATCTTTGGATGAAACGCAAATATCAAGGATATTCTACTAATTTCATGGAGTATAAGTCAAAGTTTTAACCAACTGGGTATAATAAAGAATGGAATAACAAAAGAAATCACCATGCATGCGGTATTTCAGATAGACAAAAGTTATTCAGCAATAATAATAATAACGGAACCAGTCGTGAAATTCACAACCGAGCATGGATGTTCCAAATGTAATAATAAAGATGGAACCGATCCGGTGTAAAACACACGAGATAGGATATTCCAACAGAATGATAAAGAGCGGAACGTGTCCTGTGTAAACACACATGCATGGATGTTCCAATGAATAATAATAAAGATTTTAACCAGTCGGTGTAAAACACATGCATGTGATGTTCCAATGAATAATAATAAAAGGCGGAACCAGTGGGTGTAAAACACACATGATGTGATGTTCCAAAGAATAATAGAAGAATGTCACCAAGTATAGGTAAACGTATACAAAGTTATTCCAATGTAATAATAAGCTATGGAATAACAACAGATTCTCTTCATGAATAAGAAAGAATAACACCCCTTACTTTTGGTAGGAGATTGAATATCGCAAAGAAGGTGTAGTAACAAAATACTCTTCTTCTTCTCTCTTATTCTCTCTACTTTCTCTCTCTATAGCTTGAATGAATTCGTGAAAATAATGAAGCCCTAGGCCTCTATTTATAGAAGATTTCTAGCTTAGCACTCCTTAGTGTGAAAAGGCAAGTGGCTCGACGACTAATGATGTGAAAAGAAAAGTGGTTTGACGCTCGTAATGTGAAACGACAAGTGGTTCGGATCTTTGTAATGTGAAACGACAAGTGGTTCGACGTCGGTAAAGGTAATTACTATTAACGAAGGTAAATACTATCGACGACGAAGGTAAATACTATTCACAAGGGTAACTACTATTGATGAAGGTAATTACTATTTGTGAAGGTAAATACTATCGATGAAGAGACTCTTAGATGATGACATATGAGCCCCCATAAAATAATCAAACTTACCACAAATCATTTTATTTTTCATCAACACATATTTAATCTTTCAACAATTATTAATCATTTATAACTTGTCGTCTCAATTATTGATTTAATACTATAACATATTATCTGATGATGATCTTGTGACAATAATTGAATCAATAATATAATAGATATGATGCAAAGAATTATCGTAGTAATAATTGAGCATAGGTGAGTGACTTCTCACGTAAGCATCAATAATCAATCTGAGTGTGCTACTATGCAACCACGCCAGACATCGCATTTTTTTACCAAGGGTAGTTCAACAGCTTTTAACGGTAACACCTCCGCCGTTATTTTTATAAAATATTTTTGTCGTTTTCTCAATCCAATAATTACATTGTGGGGTCCACAATGATGATTGAGTAGTTGCATTAATATTCCTAACAAAAGAATATTCTCCCACCAAACTAATATTTTATAACAACTTGCATACTTTGAAAAATTTATAAATATTACCCACAACTATAACATTATATCAAATTTATTCCATAATATTCAAAAATAATATTTATAGAAAAATTCATCTTTATTTATAAAAGTGGGGTCTTACAACCTCCCTTCTTATGAAATTTCGTCCTCGAAATTAGGGAACGCATACTGGTATGTCGAAGAGGTAAGGATACCTTGATTTCATTTTGATTCTAACTCCCAAGTCATTTCCTCAACATCGTGGTTCCTCCACAAAACTTTCGACTTGAGGTATAACCTTGGAGCGTAGAATATGTTCCTTCTTATCCAAGATTTGAACAGAACATCTTCATACGCCAAATCTTCCGCTATTTCATCCGGTTCTAACTCAATAATGTGGTTCGGGTCTTTCACATATTTACGTAACATGGATATGTGAAAACGTTATGAACACGAGACATATTCAAGCAAAAGTTAGTCTATAGGCCACAGTTCCTACTCGACGAGGATTAAAATGGACCGATGAATCGAGGATTAAGTTTTCCTCTCTTTCCAAATCTTGTAACTCCTTTCCATGGAGCAACTTTTAACAACACATGATCTCCTATATCGAATTCCACGCCCTTTCGATGAAGATCGAAGATAACTCTTTTGTCGATTTTGTGAGGTTTTTATACGTTGTCGGATCGTTTGAATCTTTTCCGTAGTCATACGTATCAACTCTGGTCCCAACAACGTTGCTTCACCCACCTCATCCCAAAGATAACCGAGAACGACACTTTCTTCCATACAATGCTTGAATGGAGCCATGCCAATACTTGCTTGATAACTGTTGTCAGAGGGAAAACTCCACCAATGGTAAGAACTTGTCCCAACTCCCTTGAAATCAAGGACATAGAGTCTTAATAGATCTTCAAGAGTTTGAATAGTCCTCTCCATCGTCCGTCCGTCCGTCGAGGATGATATGCCGAGGTAAATCGTAAGTCTGTGCCCATAGCTTTTTTGCAAACTAACCCAAAATCGTGAAGTGAATCTTGGGTCTCGATCGTAAACTATGGATACTTAAGATACCATGCGATCTTACAATCTTGTTTATATACATACGAGCAAGACGTTCAAGTGTATAAGTTTCTCGATTCGCAGAAGAAATGAGCAGACTTGGTCAATCTATCAACAATGACCCAAATCGCATCAATGCCTTGAGAAACCTTAGGAAGACCGGTAACGAAATCCATGGTAAGTTGCTCCCACTTCCATTCTGGAATTTCAAGTGGTTGCAATGGACCTTTTGGTACTTGATGCTCCGCTTTAACTTGTTGACATGTTAGACACCTTGAGATAAAAAGCGCTATCTCTCTCTTCATATTGCTCCACCAAAATGTATGACGAATATCATGATACATTTTGGTACTCCCAGGATGGATTGCAAATGGTGTGTTGTGCGCCTCCATCATGATATTATACTTTAAATCAGGGTCGTTAGGAACACAAAGTCTGGAGTTGACTCGAAGTATTCCTTCTTCATCGATTCTTGCTTCCCAAGATAGCACCTTCTTGCACTTTCTTCCTCATACGCATCGCCTCCGTGTCCGTAGCTCGAGCAAACTTTAACTTTATCGATTAAAGTCGGTTCTACTCAGATACTCGCTATCATCACACGCGTCCTCGAGTCTTTAACTCTATCTCCATCCTTTGCAAGTCACACAAAATGGGCCTGCGTTGACAATATCGCACTCGTGACTTGCATATGATTTTCTACTCAATGCGCCGCCTACCACGTTCGCTTTTTCGGGATGGTATTGAATGGTATGATCATAATCTTTCAACAGAGTTCAAGCCAACGTCGTTGTCGCATGTTGAGTTTCTTTTGAGTGAAGAAATATTTGAGGCTTTTATGATCCGTAAAGATCTCCACTTTCTCCCCATACAAGTAATGCCTCCAAATTTTAAGTGCTAAAGATAATACCGCTAACTCTAGATCATGAGTAGGATAATTCCTCTCATATTCTTTTGAGTTGTCATGAGGCATAGGCTATAACTTTTCCATGTTGCATAAGAACACATCCCAACCCTTTGCTCGAAGCATCATGAGATGACAAATCCTCTCGAGCCGGATGGTATTGTCGAAAAGTCTTTGAAATAAGTCTCCTCTCGAGTTATTGAAAACTCTTCTCACATTCTTCGCTCCAACCGAACTTTGTATCTTTCCGAGTCGGTGAAGTCGATGGAGTAGCGATTCGAGAAAATCCTTCCACGAATCTCCGATAATAACCAAATAAACCGAGAAAGCTACGTACTTCGGTCATCGATTTAGGTTGTTCCCTACTTTGAATAGCTTCAATCTTTCTTTGGGTCAACAGATATTCCATGACTTGATACCACGTGCCCAAGGAATGCTACTTCTTCAAGCCGTAACTCGCATTTCTTCAACTTGGCATAAAGCTTATATTCACGAAGCTTTTGGAGTGTCACCTCAAGTGTTGCTCATGATCTTCACGCTTTTGGAATAAATAAGGATGTCATCAATAAAGACGACCACAAAGTGATCTAAATATTCCTTGAATACTCGGTTCATCATATCCATGAAGGCAAGTTAGGAGCATTAGTCAATCCAAAGGACATGACTAGGAATTCATAATGCCCGCATCGAGTTCCGAAAGCCGCCTTCTTTGGAATGTCGGTGGTTCTAATCTTCAATTGGTGATATCCGGAACGAAGATCAATCTTTGAAAAGAATTTGGCTCCAGAATCGGGTCAAACAAAGTCATCAATACGTGGCAATGGATACCTATTTTTGATGGTGACATGATTCAACTCCCGATAATCAATACAAAGTCGCATACTCCCATCTTTCTTCTTCACGAATAGAACAGAGCACCCCAAGGAGAAGTACTAGGACGAATAAAGCCAATGTCTAACAATTCCTCGCATTGGGTCTTTAACTCCTCGAAGTTCAATAGAGCCTATTCGATATGGGGCTTTGGAAATAGGTTTTAGACCGGGTTCAAGGTCGATACAAAATTCAATTTCACGCTTCGGGGTAGGCGGGGAAGTTCTTTGGGAATACGTCGGGAAATTTATTAACAATAGGAATATCGTTTAAAACCCGACGTATTTTTATTTAAATCGTGATATGAGCTAAGAAAGCTTGACATCCGCTTTTTTCAATAAACGAATAGCTTTATGGCTTGAGATGACCGTGATTGATTTTAATGGTTTGGTCGTTTGAATTCAAGATAATAGGTTGATTAGGAATATGAAAGCTAACAACCTTACGAAAACAATCAATTTTTGCATGATAAGTAGTTAACCAATCAATCCCTAGAATCACGTCAAATGCAAGTATTTTTAATGAAATAAGATCGACGGTGTAATGTGAAGGTACCGATTTGAACCAAACAAGACTTATAAAAAGTGGATGTAATGAAGGTTTCTCCCAACGGAGTTTCCACAGATAAGTCAAAGTCTAATTTCTCCAGTCAAATTTAATCGATGAGCGCAAGTAGGAGAAATAAAAGAATGGGTAGAACCCAGATCAAATAAAGTATAGACTTCATTAGAGTTTATGATAAGCTTACCCGTGATGACCTCATTCGGATTCCTTGCTCTTTGGGAGGTCACAACAAACGCTCTCCTTCAGACCACTGGGTTTTGAATTTTCCGGGATGGCCTTTGGTGTTTCCATCCTAGTTGAATTTGTCTTTCAGAAACGACAAAATCGAGCTAAGTGACTTCTTCTTCCACAATTATAACACGCTTTGGACGGCATGACGCAGTTTTGATCGATGTGTCCCTCTCCTCCGCATTTGAAGCATATGATAGGTGGTCTTTCTCCTTCCTTAACAATGGGTCTTTGGTGCTAACGCGTCTTTCCATCATTGTTGAATCTCCTTTTCTTGAAATGTCCATTCTTATTGTTTTATACGATTACCACCAAGTGGTTACCATATCCGCCCGTTGATTCCCTTCACGCTTGTTGTCACCGCTCGATGACTACTCTCGCCGGTATTATAATTTTCTTTGGTCGCTTCTTTTAGTTGCGTTGACTCATTATCACGCTCCACTAATCGAGCCCTATTTACAACATCTCGAATACAAACACGGTTTATGAAAAATAAGATGTTGACGTATCTCCCGCTTCAAACCTCTTAAAAACATTCGCGCCATTCTCTTCATTATCCACCAAGTGGGGACTTGAACCGTGATAACTCCGCAAATTTTGCCTCGTATCGCGACACTGGCCATATTGTTTTGTTCCAACTTGATAAACTCCACCTCTTCATGTGGTGGCAAATACTTTCGTGAAAGTATTTGTCGTTGAAAACTCTCTGGAACTTCTCCCAAGATATCTTCAAGACAATGAAGTTGAGTACGTTTCTACCGATTCCCACCAAGAATCCGCCTCTCGCGCAAGAACATAAAGGCTAAGAAAGGGAACCTTTTGCTCCTGAGCATCCCAAGACATCAAATATCTTGGTAATCTGCTTTATCCATGCTTCCACCAAGTGGTTTTGGCTCACCTTTAAACTCCGGTGGTCCGGCTCCTTGAATTGTTTAGCGGTGACCGCCCGAGAGTTTTCCGTGTTTCCACCCACGTTTTGGACAGAGTCGCTCTCTCTTTCTTTGTTGCATAATTTGCATAAAGCCTCCGAACATTTGATCATTCATCATTTGGTCGTTGTTGTTGTTTGCATGAGGATTGTCGCCTTCGATGCACATTATCTCGATTATTGATATGTGGTGAATCACCGATCGCTCAAGGCTCCATTGCTATTCTCAACATTCTCGGATGTCATTTTCAGACATCGCCACAAAACAAAAGGTTAATTGACATGTAACAAATTATCCCTATCTTCTCGCCAACCAATAAAATAGCACATAAACTTAGGTAGGTCATACTAGCGAAGGTATTCCTGTCTCTCCCTCCTAGTACTATTCTCACATCTTAGCCGTGGATCATATCTCTAAGCTCGATATTCAACCGTGACGCCCCCAAAATTAGGTATACATCACCCATCTTGGGTCGCCACTTACATGGCATGTAAATTAAATACAACTTATTAACATAATCGTGGTATGCAATACGACATAAATCGTGAGTTTAAATACAAATATCGCCTACTAGATATTATACAAACTCAAAAAAAAGTTCTCATTACAATTATTATCACACTATTTCACGTAATAGTGAGGACTACTAATGCTATCTTCGTAACCATCACTCGTTTTCCCGACTCGTCCCCAACTATATTCTCATTTCCTAAAGAGAACGGTGAAAGAAAGGGTGAGCTCAACTAGCCCAAGAAGAAATATTATGACTAAGATAATGCGAGAATAAATTATCAATAGTCTTCAACAATGTTAAACCGATAAAATACAATAGAGACCGGTTTAGCTTGCAGCAATGAATAAGCAATCCATTAAAAGAGTCAAGTAGAAAATAAAGTCTACTATCTTTTAGGTTTTAAAAGGTTTTTCATCATCGTTATATAATTTGAGCCTCGCCTTTAATAAATATTCCACATCATGAATGAATCACTCCGCACTACGGCCAAGGATATTCTTTAGTATCACGACCACAATTATTCATGCACTACGGGCCAAGAATATTTGTGTATTCATTAATGGTCATGATCATGCCAACAATCGTCCATCAATGCACTATGGCTAATCGAGGATTTTTATCACATCATTTGTAACATTACGGCCATGATTACAATCGAATAGTCTCTCGGTCATAATCATACCAAGTCCATCTATAATTCTGTGCCATAGATGACTTCAAAAAAAATATAAACATGAGGATGATGACAATGATATAAGAATTCAATAAAACAAGTTCAAGAATTATTTTATCCAGAATTATTAACGCCCAAATTGTCAACATGATATTGTTTTGTAGAGTAAAATTCAAGAATGATCAGAAGAATATTTCCATGAAAAGATACTGGATGAAACGCAAATATCAAGGATATTCTACTAATTTCATGGAGTATAGAAGTCAAAGTTTTATCCAACTGGGTATAATAAAGAATGGAATAACAAAAGAAATCACCATACATGCGGTGCAGATATACAAAGTGTTATTCCAATGTAATAATAATAACGGAACCAGTCGTGAAATTCACACCGATTGTGATGTTCCAACAGAATAATAAAGATGGAACCGATCCTGTAAAACACACAGATAGGATATTCCAATGAGAATGATAAAGAGCGGAACCAGTCCGGTGTAAAACACACGCATGTGATGTTCCAATGTATAATAATAAAGAGCGGAACCAGTGGGTGTAAACACATGCATGTGATGTTCCAATGTAATAATAATAAAGGCGGAACCGTCCGGGTGTAAAACACATGCATGTGATGTTCCACAGAATAATAATAAAGAGGCGGAACCAGTCGGTGTAAAACACATGCATGACAGGATGTTCCAATGTAATAATAGAAGAATGTCACCAAGTATAGGGTAAACCACAGATACAAAGTTATTCCAATGTAATAATAAGCAATGGAATAACAACAGTTCTCTTCATGAATAAGAAAGAATAACACCCCTTACTTTTGGTAGGAGATTGAATATGCAGTTAGAAGATTGTAGTAACAAAATACTCTTCTTCTTTCTCTTATTTCTCTATACTTTCTCTCTCTATAGTCAATGAATTCGTGAAAAATAATGAAGCCCCAGGCCTCTATTTATAGAAGATTTCTAGCTTAGCACCGCTGCGTGTGAAAAGGCAAGTGGCTTGACGACTAATGATGTGAAAAGAAAAGTGGTTCGGCGCCTATAATGTGAAACGACAAGTGGTTTCGACGCCTTTGTAATGTGAAACGACAAGTGGTTCGACGTCCGGTAAAGGTAATTACTATTAACGAAGGTAAATACTATCGACGAAGGTAAATACTATTCACAAGGGTAACTACTATCGACGAAGGTAATTCTACTATCGACGAAGGTAAATACTATCGATTGAAGAGACTCTTAGATGATGACATATGAGCCCCCATAAAATAATCAAACTTACCACAAATCATTTTATTTTCATCAACACATATTTAATCTTTCAACAATTATTAATCATTTATAACTTGTCGTCTCAATTATTGATTTAATACTATAACATATTATCAGATGATACTGTGACAATAATTGAATCAATAATATAATAGATATGATGCAGCAATTACTGTAGCAATAATTGAGCATAGTTGAGTGACTTCTCACGTAAGCATCAATAATCAATACCGTGTGCTACTATGCAACCACGCCAGACATTCTTGATTTTTACCCACGGGTAGTTCAACAGCTTTTAACAGTAACACCTCCGCAAGTTATTTTTATAAAATATTTTGTCGCTTTCTCAATCCGACAATAATTACATTGTGGGGTCCACCAATGATTGAGTAGTTATGCGAATATTCCCTAACAAAAGAATATTCCCCGACCAAACGAATATTTTATAACAACTTGCATACTTTGCAAAATTTATAAATATTACCCACAACTATAACATTATATCAAATTTATTCCATAATATTCAAAAATAATATTTATAGAAAAATTCATCTTTATTTATAAAAGCTGGGGTCTTACAGTAACGTGTTTAGGGAAGCAAGAATGAGCAACAAATTTTGCCCAACAAGTAATATAGAAATAAGAATAAGCAGTTATAACGTTTGGATCTTCCAAAGTATAATAGTAAATGATAATTCAAGTATATCAAGAAATGTCAAGAGTATTCAATAAGGGTTGCTATAGACCGGAGGATGACAACAATATTTCAAGGTTTATTAAGAATGAACACTGAGCAGTCACTAAGGACTAAGAACTCTTACTAGAATAAACAGTATTATACTGTAAACCCAATATAAACGAGTACAACAAGTGATCAGCCTAAAGTACCCTACGTTATGCATAACATTTAATCATACTCATGTGCGCACGTCGGTTCCCCGATAATATATAATTTTTCCTTCAATGAGGGTTGTTCATCTCAGTAGATTTATGAGAGTCCGCACCAAGTTAATTGGGTTGGATAGCTTTCTAACACATGATAATAGTCTAGTTGAATCAAAGGCTTAAACAATTTTTTTATAATGCATTTAAGAATGATAAGTTCAATGCTTGCAGCAACGTCAAGGTATACAAATAATTTACGAATAGTAATAGATATTTGCTCGATATAAATATGGTTGATATGACAACAATTCGAATTATACAATATGTATACAGTGTAAGAATTAAGGAACTTGCCTCGCTCGTCGATTATGTTTACCTTTGACACCTTGTCACGTATACTGCCTATAATATAATATAATAATGTAGCCATACAAATTAGTGATTGTCAAAAAATGTCTCACTTTAGCTATTACACGCATCGCGTCCTAGTTTAAGGCACTAATTGCTCATACAATACATAATGTTGATAAATACCACATTGCTTACTTCCTACATAACTATGCTCATAAGTAAGAAAACTATGCAATTAACATTAATTTATTCAACTGTTGCTCACATTAGTTTATCTGAACTAATTTTTTTAATTAGAGTTCAAAATGACTTTACACAACCTGTTTGTTTATTGTTATAAACCTTTACTCATTTTCTTTTTGATTTTTACATGCTATTAATTAATGTCAAATTAGAGTGTAGCATAAAGGTAAATACCCCCCTTGATAATTATATTACTTTTTATTAAAGGTAAATACACCTACCCTTTTTATTACTTCCTTTAAAAAATATATTATGCACATAGTGTCACAATTTAATGTTTTAATGTTATTATTAAATTAGTTTAGTATACTGATTTATATTTCATTACCTCCATGTTGGCTAATCAAAGTACTTCTTTGAAAGACATTACAAATATAATACATAAACAACCCCACTTTATGGAAACACCCTTCTTATTATATTTAAACATTACTCTATTTATCCTCAATTGGCCATTATGGAATAACAAATTTTAGAACCAACTTACGTTGGGTTTTACTAGATGTACTAAAAATACATAAAAGGGTATTTGATGTATAGCCTTTTAAATCTTCATATTGTCCCACATTTCAATGTCTAAGAATACATAATAGGCAAGGCTAAAAGATCTTTAATTCCCAAGCATAGTAGCTCCTCCTTTAATTTGAACATGTTGCAACCATATTATTGAATATGACATCTAATTTTCTTGTACAACTAGCAACCATGTTAACGAATAATTAGCCTTAAAATAGCAGCCACAAAGCAGCATTCTTATTGCACAAAAATAAAAAAAAGATTAACATATAGCAACCATTTATTTGATACACAAAGCAGCCCCTCTTTCTTTTTATATACATCTTTTGTGTTTCTTCTTTTTTTTTTCTTTCACTACGTAAACAATTTATGCATTCTTGCAATTTAATTTATTTAGTTTAAAAGCATATGATAAAAACTAATGTCTTAAATATTAATTTAGCATGCAGACATTTATTTTAGCATACTAACTCCCACAAACAACACATAATATCAACAAAACAAAAACAAGTGTTTACTAGAAATTAAATGGAAAGTCATTTTTATTTAATTTATTTTTATACCTTAGCTTGAAAAATTTTGAAATGGGTTGCTAAGATGAAGAGCTGTCATTGTTGCTATTCCTTCTCTCCTGCTCATCGAACTCACACTCTCTGTGACGCCCCCAAAATTAGGTATACATCACCCATCTTGGGTCGCCAGATACATGGTACAGAATTCAAATACAACTTACTAATACAACTATCGTGTACAATACGACAAAACATAAAGCGTGAGTTTGAATACAAATATTATCTACTAGAGATTATACAAACTCAAAAGGAGTCCTCATTATTAATTATTATCACACTATTTCATAGAATAGTGAGGACTACTAATGCTATCCTCTCGGACCATCGCCCGCTTCCCAGGCTTCGTTCCAACTATATTCTCATTTCTCAAGAGAACGGTGAAAGAAAGGGTGAGCTCAACCAAAACCAAGAAGAAATATTATGACTAAGATAATGCGTAATAAATTATCATTAGTCTTCAACAATGTTAAATTGATAAAATATAATAGACATCAAGTTTAAGCTGCAATGAACAAGCAATCCATGAAAAGAGTCAAGTAGAAAATAAAATCTACTATCCGTTATGATTAAAAGGTTTTTCATCATCATTATCGGCGAGACTCAAATTTTAATAAATATTCCACATCATCGAATCACCCCGCACTACGCGACTCAAGGATATTCTTTAGTATCACGACCACAATTATCCATGCACTACGGGCTAAAAATATATGTGTATTCATTAATGGTCATGATCATGCCAAAGAATCGTCCATCAATGCACTATGGGCCAATGAGGACTTTTACCACATCATTTGTAACATTACTACCATGATTACATCGAATAATCCTCGTCATAATCATACCAAGTCCATCTATGCACCATGTGCCACAAATGACTTTCAACATAATATAAACATGAGGATGATGGCAATGATATAAGAATTCAATAAAACAACTTCAAGAATTAATTTGTCCAAGAACTACTAATGTCTAAATTGTCAACATGATACTGCTTTGTAGAGTAAAATTCAAGAATGATCAGAAGAATATTTTCATGAAAAGATTCTGGATGAAGCGCAAATATCAAGGATATTCTACTAATTTCATGGAGTATAGAAGTCAAAACTTTAACCAACTGAGTATAATAAAGAATGGAATAACAAAAGAAATCACCATGCATGCGGTATCAGATGTATAGGCAAGTTATTCCAAGAATACTAAATAATCGGAACCAGTCAAAGTAAATTGCACCTAATGAGGATGTTCCAATGTAATATAAACAATGGAATAACAACAAAAATCACCATGCATGCGGTAGATTTTGCATGTATGTGTTATTCCAAATGTAATACTAATAAGACGGAATCGTGTTTCGTAAAACGCATGCACGAGTGGATATTCCAATGTAATAATAATAAAGAGCGGAACCAGTCCCACAGAAAAACGCATGTGATGTGATATTCCAATGTAATAATAAAGATTTAAATCAGTCCCGGCGAAAACGCATGCAGACAAGATATTCCAACATAATAAGTAAAGATTTTAATAATAGAAGAATGTCACCAAGTATAGGGTAGACCGCGTATACAGGTTATTCCAATAGAATAATAAGCAATGGAATAACAACAGTTCTCTTCATGAATAAGAAAGAATAACACCCCTTGTAGCGCCCCCAAATCCGGGTATCTTCCAACCCGACAGATGGTGCTATATTGTACAACATTCATACATTCATTCAATTGAAAAGTCTCAAAGAACGAATATAACCTCTATATATTTAAAGTAATATTTACATTTCCTAAGTTCTAAACCCATTACAAAGGTTCTTTGTCATAATATCAGTTACATTACAATAATTGACCTATACTATTACAAGACAGCTTAGAAATCTGCCTTAGTTTTTCCTTTATCTTTTCCTGATCCTTCAGGACGTTCAGTCTTAGCTGCATTCATATGGTTTAAGCAAGAGTGAGCATAACTAGCTCAACAAGTATAACAATTTAATAACAACATGCTTGACACATATAAATCGTATATCTTCGATAACTGAACAATAGTTATGAAGTACTATTGATAATTCAAAATAGCACTTCATCTTTTCTTTTAAAATGTTTTACAATAACAACAGTATTAGTAAAACATTCACTCCGGTCAGAGACCTCGAGTATTCATTCTTTATTGGAAAAGGACAACCCGGAAGCAAACCAGAAGTCCGATATTACTTACGAGCACTTCTAGGTGATCAGCCTATTGTACTCTATGTTGATCAACACTACATCCGTTAAACGTATATACGTTTAAGCATTTGGCAACCTCACATGCCTGTCGTTTTACCGACCAAACATTTGTTTAACATTTCAGTCTTCTGTTAAAAACCATAACAAGTAGTTGACAAAAGATAGCAACCATTGACAATACATGATTAGATTATCAATATTTTAAGTCTAGCCAAAGGAACTGGCTTTAACTTCAACATATCTCAATTCATGTGAAAGAATACATGAACATCAAAAACTTGTTCAAATTGAACTGAAACAAGAGTTAGAATACTTGCCTTTAGCGTCTGCTATGGTGTTTTAACTTTACATTCAAGTCGTTCAAGTCTCTACAATACATGATCACATAATGCCTTACATTAGGTCACATATAATCAAGTATGTATATGACTATATCATACTCTTTATTTTAATCTAATTGTGTACTAGATTCAAATACTATTCATTTCGGTTTGTCATTTACCATTGCATTTATATTTGACTAGGGTATCTTAACCTTTACATTACATTCTTTAAGGTTTAACAAAGTTTAACAATGTTACATTACCTCCCTTAAGTTATATTTACTTCCATTTCTTTTCTTTGCACTAAGAAAATTTCCTTACTATCTTTTGTTTCGAGACCTGGCGCTAGCGCCATATTTATATTTTATCTTACATCTCGCTGTGCATGCCATGAGCCTTATCAGATCTCTCGATCCGGACTCATACTGCGGCACCACTTATTGAACTAAGGTTCGCGTTGCAGCGAACTCTTGCGAGATTTCGATTCTATCGTTCGAATCATGGCAAGGGTCTTTTTCCTAGGGTTAGCGCCGCGGCGCCATCTCTGTGCACTAGATATTAATTTCAGTTTTGAAATTTTGTGAACTTCCCGGACGCATAACTTCTTCGTTATAAGTCCGAATTGGCTCGTTCAAAAGCCTACGGTTCACAAATTACGTACTCTATATGACCATTCAAGAATTTTATCTATTTGACTTTGTTTGCTAAAAATTCACCTATTGGTTCATTTTTAACGTAAACGATAAACGTTCGTGAACGTTCAACGCTCGTTTCTTCGTTCTAAGTCAGAATCTGGTCATTTTCGAGTCCGCAACTCTTAAAAGGCAATTATGACTTATCTTTATTGGAAAACAAAGGTTTCGTGATCCAAAACAAAATTTAACTTTTATTCCGAGAATTTTATGTATTCGACGTTTATCGTCCAATCGTTCAAATTCCGGCAATTCTTCATTCTTATGATTTGTTCAACATTACAAATGACTTCCATTCATCATGTGAACATTTTAACATCCTTAATACAACAACTTATATTCATGGTTGGATTTTTGGACTTATTCTTCATGAGCTTATAACTTGTCATTTTATAAACTACTTAAGATTTAATTATTCATAACTTATGACAATTAAGGTTTCTTAATCATCATACTTGACATGCTCTTCACATATAACTTTGCTTAGGTATACATGATACATATGATCATATAATTTCTTTTATATTCCTATCATTTCTTTTAATAAACTTCTTACAAGTTCATATTATTTTCACATAAGTTTATAACTTATGCTAGCTATATGACTTATTACCAACTTAATTGGCTTAAGTTCATTACTTACTCATTCATGTTTC